>JACXGK010008631.1:0-13240 GCA_016801125.1 Novumbra hubbsi | reverse complement strand
CAAAGGGTTAATCGCTATGGGTTACCAGGGGTTAAAAGGGGCGAACCTAAATGGGGGAACGGAGAAATAGCAATGTTCTACTTATGTCTCTAGATGCTGTCGCTTTGAGGGGATTTTGTGAACATCTCTTCTGAACGTCAGCTTGGACATTGAAAGAATTGGAGTAGCTGGTCTAGGGGGACATAATGTAAAACAGCAGCAATGTATTACAGAGTGCTAGATGCCAGTTCTCCCTTTGTCTCAGACGGTTTCACCGCGCCTCTGCACCGCCCATTGATTTAATGTCTTTCTCCGGTTGGACAAAATAAGGTTACATCCAAAGACACGGTAATTTACATGCTTGCGATGATCATGTTTATTCATAAGTTAGAGCGGTGGCCCCTCCCCTTCCCTCCGTAAACGCTGCGCTGACCCCGAGTGTCCCTGCCACGTGGGCACCATCCATCTCCCGTGGCAACTAATCAATGGTTGGAGCTCATCAGTCAGGTTGCGCTGGCTGGCGAGGGTTTGGCCACGCGGCCCGCCGGTTGGTTGACAGAGCTCGCACGATTAATGGTGCCCTGATAAACGACATGACATCAGCAGCGCCCGCCGCAAGGCATGCTGGGAAGGTCACAGGCTACTCTGTCATCCCCACTGCCCGGTTAACTACAGCTGACTACCAGAAAGAGAGCTGAAAGAAGAGAGACAGAGAGGGTGTAGAGGTGACTGAGGAGAGAGGAGGAACAGAGAAAGGTTAGAGAGACAGAGAGAGGTGACTGAAGAAAGAGGGTGATGTGAGAAAGGTTAAAGAGACAGAGAGAGAGGTGACTGAAGAAAGAGGGTGATGTGAGAAAGGTTAGAGAGACAGAGAGAGAGGTGACTGAAGAGAGAGGATGAACAGAGAAAGGTTAGAGACACAGAGAGAGAGGTGACTGAAGAGAAAGGATGAACAGAGAAAGGTTAGAGACACCGAGAGAGAGGTGATGGAAGAGAGAGGAAAGTGTACAAGGGAAGAGACACCAAGAGAGAGGTGAGACTTAAAACGTGAGTAAGGAAGAAAAAGAAACAATAGAGACACAACACAAGTGGTAGAAAGAGCATGACAAAAAATAAGACAAAGAAAGTTAGAGAGTATAGAGAGATGAGCAGTGTTGTTGGGGAAATGTATGACACAATGCAAACAACGTTGTTGAGGTAAGCATTTTCAATAAACACAGTGATTACTTCATTCTGGGTTATGAGGCGAGTCAGAGATGTATCCTGAGGCCCACAGACACTAGAACGTTCGGCAGCATCGGCCCTTGTCCTAGTGGAATCTGATATAAAACGCCTAGAGTCACCAGATGATCTGGTGCTTCCATCGTCAGGGGTGGGCCCTGACTGTTGATCTCAGTAAGACAAAAATAACGGTGTCTTAAGAAAAGTCCAGGGGCCAGGACCAAGAATATAAATTCCAGACCCTGAAAGGGTCCAATCGGTTATTGAACCCATTTCCATATATATATATATTGTTGAGAGGTATGTGAACCCCTCAACAAACGAACTAAAACAAATGAAATAATAAAACAATAAACACACAATATGGAGTAACAAGTTTTCTGTGCCAAAACAATTTGTTAAACTGTTAAAACATATTACTATTATGACTGTTTTCGCCTGTGATTGGCCAATACAGATTGCTTGACTATGTATGCAGAATAAGTGAACAGTCTTGTTGATAGAAGTTACCATTGGTAGACCTAGGTCCCAAGAGAAGAATTGTGTCTACGGGTTTCAAATTGGATGGAATCTGAGCAGCACTTTCTAACCTCCTACAAAATACTAACCCAAATATGACATAACAATGATATGTTTTTCCCAGTGCAATAAATACAACTTCATAATTGTTAATGAACTTTTTGGGATTATTTCAATTTGCTTTGGTCCTTTTCTTATTTGAGACAAAGAAAGAGGGGTTCAAATAATGTAGAGGAAAGGAAAGAAGGAGAGAGGGAGGGAGGGAGGCGACAGAGAGAGCTGGGCTGGTCAGTATGGGTACACATTGTCACTAATGTCTAGCAGCCAGTGTCATCAGCACCAAGGCTCCAGCCTGAGTGGAAGCTACAACACACAGCCCTGATGCCCCCAGCAGTATGTCTGTCCACCTGGAGACACACACACACACACACACACCAAACTGGTCCACCAAAGCCCAGACCAGCATGCTGACCGACATCATCCATCAGCGGACAGGGAGGTCCTTCAGCAAGCTCACACAGGACCACCCTCATCTGGCAACACAGCCAGAAAACTGATGACTTCAAACGCTACACCATCAATCACACATTCTTATAAAGAGGAGGTCACTCTCTCACACACACACACACACACACACAGAGGACAGCAATGAGTGGCAGTGCACAAACTCCCTCGCCGTGCAGAGCCAATCAGAAATAACAACAGTAATCCTGGTGCGGATCCGAACCATTTCACAGCCTTGCCAGAGGATTACAACTGTAGCGGTCTGATCACAAGCAGCCAATGGCAGTATCCGAGGTATATCACCAATCAATATGGCTTTGTCAATACACCTCCCCAGACCAGACGCACAGCCCAAAATGAGCAAAGAGGATGCAATCAACTCCGTTAAAAGCGGCGGCATGAGGAGGCCGATTATTTAACATGGAGAGAGTCTCCCGGCACTGAGCGGGTGGAAATTGAATATTCAGCCAACCAGTGAGTGTAACAGTGTGGAGCGGGAAATGCCAGAGGCAGGCCTCACTAAGGGGACATGTTAATGACTTCCTGTCCCCATGGAGCATCCCCATTGGCTATCACCTAGAGGGGCGTCGCTAGGGGAGCTGCCTCCACCCCCGCGTGGCAGTGTGCTCTACCGACCTCCATCTCATTTCACTGCGCCGGTGGAAAAGTAATTAAACGCAGGCGTTTCTCAGGCCACGTCTCCTCAGCACATGCATGCTAATGAGCACCATTTAGGGGGAAACCTGCTGGATTCAGCCCTCCTTTTAATTTCCAAAAGAGCCTCTTTTTTATTTTTTTTACAACCGAGGTGGTTTTTAGGCTTGAACAAGCTTCTAAGGGTTCCCGTAAGGGAATATAATTAACATAAATCACAACCTCATCTATATTGGCTCACAGTCATAACAGCAACTTCTGCCACTCAGAGCGGTTTGTCTTGATCCTGTCTGCGTGTCAGTCGGTCTCTCAAGTGAGTCGGTCTCTTAGTGATTCGGTCTGTCTTTCAGGGAGTCTGTCTTTCAGGGAGTCTGTCTTTCAGGGAGTCTGTCTTTCAGGGAGTCTGTCTTTCAGGGAGTCTGTCTTTCAGGGAGTCTGTCTTTCAGGGAGTCTGTCTTTCAGGGAGTCTGTCTGTTGTACAGTACCTGATCATTTCTTCTTGGTAGAGAGAACTGACGGCCGGGCCTCCAAATCCTGTCCTACGCTCTCGTCTCTCCTGGAACAAGAAACAAGAAAAAGTCCTAAAGAACTACCTGCATGTGGCCCCTGGGACAATGTTCCTCTCAGGTACCAGTTGCTAGTTTGTCTATTGACTATTGTGCTGTAAAGACAGTTGGGTACTCCTCTGTCAAGTTGAACACACATGCTCCCCCACCAAAGACAAGCCAGAGAAAATGGACAACAAAAGACCCCTGGGAGAATAAGTAGTTTTCTGCTCATCACAATGCTCAGAAGTACATATCACGGACTCCTAATCAACAGCTAAAAGGACTTCATTTTATTACTTTCATTTTTAACTAATGAAAATACTACATCATTTTAGATTTTCCTTTTTGGGGGTTTATTTTCTGACCTGGCAATACATGTTCTAATCCCTTTTGCCAGAAGAGTCAGCACTGAAACAGAAGCTTTTTAGGCCATAGGCCATCTAGTCAAAATGGTATTGCTCTCTTCCATAATGACTCCCACAATAAACAAATTTGATTTCATTTCAGAGGGGATCATGTGCAAGAAAGAAAAACCACGGTACATGCACTTTGGGAGTGTAATCTCCTTTCATGCCCAGAATATTCGCTGAGGCACTTCCTTTCATAATGTAAAGCTAGTGCCTTCAACAATGCAAACAGGAAAAAGGTCAAGAACTGAGTATTGTCTGCTGCCTTGGTCTTTATCCAGCCTCCCTGAAATCTGTTTGTCTGGACCCCGGTAAGAATGGGGTCCCTTCTCTTTGTTACCAATAACACAATCAACATTCTTCTCCTCCAGGCATTGGGGCCTTCGCCTTTCCCTGGCTTTGGGCCACGTCGCGGGGCCGTGTCAGCATACGCAGGCCACCATCGCAGTGCCAGAGAAAGGGACGTGTCAGGCTGCCCCGCCAGGCCGATGATGCCTGCTGACACTCACATTGTGGACGGGGGGGACGGGGAGGAGGGGGGGAATCGGGGAGGGAGGAAGGCACTGGCTCAAACAGGCTTTTATGTCACACCGCGAAACATCACTCTAAATCTCTCCTACGGGGGACAGAGGTTGGGGAAATGGGCGCGTCTGGCCTGTGTGGAGAGGAAAAGAGTGTGTGGGGATTCTCTGATGCTGCTGCTTTCCTCGTGTTGAAAAGAGGTCAAAATTGGAAAAGAAAAAATCTTAATACATTTTATTTAAATATTCTATTTAATAGTGAAATAAAAGATTGCATGGCCTTTTTAAGGCGAGCGACTGGTGTATTGAAGGTACCTTCTCCAGAAATCTGTGGTCGCTGGCTTAAAGCCCAAGGCCAAAAAAGTGTGAGCATTCTCTGCCATCACTCCTGGAAGGATGTCACTCTCACCTGGGAGTGTTCTCTGCCTCATATCACTCCTGGAAGGATGTCACTCTCACCTGGGAGTGTTCTCTGCCTCATCTCACTCCTGGAAGGATGTCACTCTCACCTGGGAGTGCTCATGGTTCCAGCTGACAGGGCAGTTATTGTATTAATGTATGATTTAGAGAGAAATTATTCTATTTTCTTATTACCTGAGATCACAGACCCAGTTCTGCCTGGCAACCCTATCAGCCTGATACCTAACTCATGAGTGAGAAGTTATTTTGTTTAGGATAGATTGAAAAACTCCCTCAAAGATATTGTCACACCCACAGAAAACAAATAGGCTTGCATTGAAAATGAAAAGACAGAATCACAAAATAATTTCAGAGGGATTTGTTGTAATGTGTAAACATTAGAGTTAGACCTGGCAAAAATATGTCAGAACAACCAGCACTGTAGATATTGAGATGAGTAAGATGCAAGACTTTACTCTCACAGTCACACGACATACCAGTCCAT
Source organism: Novumbra hubbsi (assembly GCA_016801125.1). Classification (NCBI taxonomy): domain Eukaryota; kingdom Metazoa; phylum Chordata; class Actinopteri; order Esociformes; family Umbridae; genus Novumbra; species Novumbra hubbsi. The sequence continues at coordinate 7,983 of JACXGK010008631.1, read as the reverse complement.
GTGCACTGGTCGGCTTCACTTGGTTACACTCGGTTACACTGCAGTAGCCAAAGCACAAAAACTGATGACGGTTCAACACATCAGCTGCTGTAAAAATAGACCCACCATGCTGTTTACTCTCTGCATCTACATCGTTTTGCTAAATCTACCTTTAATTGACACCTGCATACAAGGCTAAAACAATCTCAGATCAAGTTGTACATTAGCACTCAAAATGTAGTCAGTCAGTGCCCTCTGTTGGTCGTGGTGCCACACTGCATTCTTAGAGCTAGACCGAGCTGACGGAAAATAAATTGTCCAACATCCCTGCAAAAGCAATCTTGTCTAATTATTAAAGTTTGCAAACATCAGGAGGTGAAAAGTGGAAACATTATAATGTATCTCCCATTGAAGAGAAAATTGAAAAAGCCTGTGATCATTAGGAAATATTTTATTATCTTGAGGTTAATGTAGTGTAATAAGGTGGAAGAAGCACCATATAAACTAATTCACACATGATATCATGAGAAGGCCTTAGGTTTTGTGGTTTCAAACCAGATATCTTGAACATTCATTTTGGGAATGCTAACGTCAGAGGATTTTCGACAGATATAAAAAATATATATTTTATGGGAAACAAATGTGAGTATTTGTTTTTTATTTATTTCAATCCAAGTAATATAAACCCTTTGTATAATTGTCAACCTGGGTATGTTTCTAAGAACATTCTTGATAAAAAAATTAAGGAAAAAACTTTTTTTTTTTTACTTATTTAATATATAATTAAAATATAGTTATCATAATATACTTATTATGTCTCTGGGACCCCAAAAAATCGACAATGTATTTGACAGCATTTTGAGTTTAACACCTAACATGCTAAATTACTACCCCCAAATCATGGTAACATGCAGAACACTTTTATGGAATAAAAAATAGCTAAACAAACATATATCTCACGAATTGGCACAGTTAAACCTGTGAGAAACCGCTTTGTCAAATATGTTTTGGGCATTTACAGAATGAAACAGACTATGCCAGGGGAATGTCGCTATGGCAATGTTTTAGCCAATGCTCAGGACACAGGATTTTTTAAATCAGAAGTGTAACATTATAACTGGCACTATCAAATAAGAAATGGTTCCAGCCAAAGAAAAAGCTTAGCATCCAGTCCCATAATGTCATGTTGTCTGCATTTGGAAAGTGTGTCATGAAAATTGAAGAGAAAGAGTAGTTTATTATGGTTTTGGTGACTTATTTTTACCTTCCGACTGCTGTCTGGGTCTAGTGAGGTAACACACGATACATACTCCTGCATGGCCTGTTCGGCAGTCATGTCCTCCAGTTGTTTCCATGCCGTCCTGTGGCCAAACGTAACAAAAGAATAATTCCATATGAATCCAAAACAACAAAACACACCATATTTACCAGTATTTGAACACTGTTGTTACGCATGAAAAGCAGTCAAACACAGACACACATTTTGTGGCTCAACAGTAATGTTAATAAGTGACTTCCACTCAATAGGTAATGCAATATAGTGTTCTGCTTGATATTGAGAACATTCTTCTTTGCTTAGTATTTATACTTGTCCTTTTCACATGACGATTATTTTTGTGGTGGAAGCTGTAGAGCTCAGTAAGACATTGCTAATAATAAAATATTTAGTTCTTCCTTCTATTTTAGGTTTTGTAATAAATGACATGGCAATAGGTGTGTTGATCTGAATCTATGAATAACATGTCAGGTTTCAGAGAAGGATATTTGTGTAGAGCAGCTTAACGTTTTGTGCCAACTCCTGACAAACTATTTGAACATGTACTACTATTTATTTATTGTTTAATTTTTTCTCCTGCTTTAGAAACAATGTCCAATGTCAACAAGCCTTCCTTCAAAGTAGAAATGCACCATATTTTTTCTCATCTTCATAGTTCCTAATGATTAGATGGAATCATTAAACAGTATCTCGGAGAAGCATTGTTTCAATTAGAAAGAAGAAAACAAAATGTTGATTTAAAGCTCGGCATAGGACAACACCACACTTTCTCCTCCAGGGCATATGTTTAACCAATGCAAGTGTTTGCCAGTAATTCAACATTAGATAAGTACATTGCTCTGATTGAAAACAGAGATTATACGTAGAGGTAAACTGTACAATGATAAACCGATAACAAACATACCATTTTCTTTGACCTTCAAAATCGAAAAACCCAGGCTTTGCTGTATTGCATTTTCCAACCTTGACCTGTAAAATACAAATACAGGTAAACCATCTGTTTGACAGCAATCAGCAGAATCCTCCCCAAAAAGTTCATGGCAAGTAACATTAATCATACTCCTATTTGTGATGTGTACTAAATGTTTAAACCCCCTAACCAACGCGTCGTTTGGTGGCAACAATAGTTAGGCAAACATGAATTTAGAATATTCATATCATGACACCTGTCAGCTAGGTTGTTAGCCAGCTAACAATCGAAATAACCAATGATGGGACGTGCTGCTATCTGATAGTCACCTGTTTATACCTAGCGTACAGGTACAACAATTGTTCCCTACTGGCCGTCTGAACAAGATCTCGGAGACGGTCTGCAGCTGCCTCAAATTCGTGTTCCAGTTCCTCCCCTTCCAACCGATCACCCGGGTCACCAGCACCGCAGTTGAATTTCCCTAATCCTAGATCTGAGTCTGAGTCCGATCCTCCTCCGAGAGGCTCTCCTGTATCAGGCCGAGCTGGGTCGGTACCTGAGCCTGTAGCAGAATCAGGAGAAGACGAAGGAGAGCGAGATGCCATTGTCGATAAGAAGACTGTTCAAGAAATTAGTGACAACTTATACTGACGTTCTTCTTAGTTTTTATAGTCAGAGCATCTATATAATCATCTAGGTCTTGTGTACTTTGTCCTTTATCGCTATAATGTTGTATCCGTATTACTAGTCGGAATTGTTTGCACGAATGGTCCGTCTGTGGTACACCGTACAAAATGTTTCGGGTAAAACTAGATATAACACTAAAGGTTCCGATTTAGGTAAACTACTAACACAAAGCGTTGTCTTGTACCAATAAATAATTTAGGCTGATTTTTTAAGCATTTACGACGGCCAATAAAATACCATAAAACATTGTTTTTGAACGTAACAGTAGCTGTTTGTAATGTGTCCTTATTTTCAGTCTCTGCTTGATTGTGATCCCCTTATAAATCGTTTTGTTACTGACAACATTGGTTGTGCATTTTGCGCGGCGCCTTATTCAATGGCTAAAATACATTACCAAAACGTGTGTCAACATGTTGCATTATTCTCAAAAACTTAGATTTTTTCTCATATCGAATTGTAGTAAAAGCAAATAATGACTCCGAAAAATGTGAACCAATGTTCTCTGTCCATAAAAGAAATAAAAATTGTTCCCGAAATAAAAAGTGTTAACTTACTCTTTACATATCTATACGGAAGGTTGTCATTTAGTAAAATTGCTTTTTTTCAACCTAAAAGCTGCACAACCTATTGTGTGCATTTCCCGAGATGTTTCCTACTCTTCCACCATCAAGGCTTACCAATTATATTCTTTATCAATAAAGAGTAAAATGTAACTGAAGAAACTGTCAGGAAGAATAGGAGTTTGATGGTTGTATTAGCAAAAGCCGTCCAGCAGATGACAGTATTTGCAACTGATCAGAGCTGGGAGTTGTTTACTCAAACATGGCTTGTAGACCGATATGCCTTGAATACAGAAATTCGTGGGATTTGTGGACTCTGAACTCTGAAGTTACTTACTTTAAGTTTACAGGTAAGAATGTTGGGGTAAGGGATAAGATTAGGGTAAGGATAGGTGTTAAGGTCAGGGTTTAGGGTAGGGACAAAAAATAACCCTGGACAAATGTCCTCTAGGGCCTTTAATCTGTTTGACATGCAAACACCATCCTCTCCATTGTGTGAATCAATCAACTTTATATATAAAGCCCGTTTTAAAGCAGTTGTCAAAACTGATTTTACAAAACACCCAGTCTGAAACCCCAAAGAGCAAGCAACAGTGTGAAGTATAGGGGCTAGGAAAAACTCCCTAAAAGGGCCAAAATTTAGGAAGAAACCTAGAGATGATCTGTGCTCAGAGCTGACCAGCCCTATTCTGGCTGTGCTGGGTTGAACATTTTAACAGTACACGTTGTAATGATTAATACATGCATGTGGGCTATGTCCAGAGTCTACTGATTCCAGAGTCCAGAGTCCAGAGTCCAGAGTCCAGAGTCCAGAGTCCAGAGTCCAGAGTCCAGAGTCCAGAGTCCAGAGTCCAGAGTCCAGAGTCCAGAGTCCAGAGTCCAGAATCAGTAGACTCTGGACTACTGATTCTACTGATTCAGTAGTCCAGAGTCTACTGATTAGTTGAATCAGTAGACTCTGGACTACTGAATCAGTAGAATCAGTAGTCCAGAGTCTACTGATTCAACTAATCACATGAATCACTGCCTCCTGGCAATGGGGCAGGCGGTTGGCCTAGTGGTTTGGGCATCTGATTAGAGTCCTGGTCCTCCCTCAAAGCCAAGGTGAGTTATGCATTTATGTTCCTGAGCAAGGCAGGTTGAAAAGTGTCCCTGTCCCTGAGCACTGTGCTGGATTTGACACTAGTGCATTAGACATTATAATGAAACTGCTGGGAGACATATTCTGAAAAATGTTAGTTGGTTGCTGGTACTTAGCTCTAGTAACAAAAATATTGGTCAAAATTAAGGTTGCCATTTTGTCTTTTCAGTGCGACCTCACTTTATTTGGATTATTCCATAAAGATGATCTACAGAGGCCGTTTTTCCAAAGTTATCCACACCTTTTGGATCTCCATAGTTTCACTTTTCAGTTACTTCTATGCATATCAATATATTACACAAGCAAAATCTCCGTCGATAACTTAAAAAAACTGATTTTATATAGCTAAATTTTTTTGACCGGTGCTAGAATGTACCAATAACTTTCTGCAAATATTCACAAAGATGAGCGTAACCTCCTATAACAAGTGCACCTTGTACTGAGGGCGTCTTTAGATACGCCGCGCCGGCTGTCATTGCGCAGTGACGCAGCTACGTTGTTCACTGAATACGATGGCGGACTACTGTGTCCCCAGACCTTAACTGGAATCGAAAGGAGAAAGTCACTGACTTTTTGCACCGGGACGGTTATACTTTCATAAAACCACCTGTTATTGGGAGGAAGGCCTCTTTTCCGCCATCCCTCCTAACAATTAGTATGGGACGGAGTTTTCCTGTGGAAGCTTACTATAAACCGGACAAGGCAGAGTGCGCTAGTGCAGGCTGACGCATGCGAGCCAGCAAGTTGACAGAAATAACATAACTCGCGTCAAGTCAACAGGGGACAGTCCAACTAGGAATTACGGTGGTTGAGGACGAAGCGGCTCCAGGAAAATGAAATTCGCCGAGCACCTTTCGTCCCATATTACTCCGGAATGGAGGAAACAGTACCTTCAATATGAGGTAATTTCACTTAGCTTTGTAGTTTGATATACAAATTGTATTTATTTAAATTGATGTAATTATTATGCAATTTAAACAACCACGCAGTACACCATAGCCTCAATTGCATATTCTACTGTTTTATTTTTTATTGACTCCGGAAAATGTAATAATTTGTAATTCTTATTTAGAATATGTATGACATTTTTCATAGCTGTTACTTTCAATCTTTTAATCTACTTCTTTTATGGTGTAAATACTGTTTCGATAAGGATAGCCGATATTTTATGGTATGCTTGTGCGTGTACTGTAACTTTCAATTGGATACATCCAATTTTTAGTGAAGCAATTTTGTTTTTATTTAATATTTTTATATATTTTCGTTCATGATTTTACGCATTTACCTGTCTTGGTTAGATTGTAATGCAAAGGTAATGAACAAAATTCATAGATCAATTATTTTCTATTCATTGACCCTTATTACTGTATTCATTTAATTAATTGTTAATTGATTTAAACGAAATTATGAATATTATAATATATAGGGGATTTATTGTCTTTCTTTCCATTTAATGATATTTCTGTCAACACCTGCTCAGGTCGTCGTCGGGTGCGCTACAGTCTAGCTGCATTAAATTAGAACGCCTATCATCCATTATCATCATCCATTGTAATTTCTTTACAGATTTTAATGGAAATATACTTTTCGGAAATGAATTACTAAGACACTTCAAACTTAAAAAGTATACAAATGTGTTCATTAATAGGACATTCAAAGTAAACGTTGAAATCACAATTTATTGTGTAATATTTTATACTTCCTTACTTTCCTGAACAAACATAGATGCTTCAAACATAACGTTTGATTTAATGAAGCTATTACTTAGGAGATTTTTGTCCAATTCCAGTTTACTTATTACATAGGTGATTTTGTTCCCCAGTTCCAAAAACATTTGTAAATGTATATAGTCTTGTGTAACAGGACGCTCTTTGTTGGCTCTATGGGTTGGAGAGAACAGGGTAAGGGCATATCTTGGCACATGATCTTTGATGGGATGTGAGTCACACCCTACATATTCTTGGTTTACATTAAAAGCCAGTGTGTGGACCGACTCTGACATGGCTGCCCCATTCCATTTTCTTCTATGAATTATAGACAAAGACACTGAGGTTCGTCTCAGTCTGCATCCGAGTATCAAACTGTTTGCCTGAACGTGCTGGCTTATAACATGCTATATAAAGACACATTCACATACACCTTGTATTCAAATATTCAAAAGTGTCTGATTTCATTTGGCTAAAGTGAGGGTAAAATCGATACAATTTGACCAAACTAATCTTTGTCTATACTTGCTTCCAGACGCATGTAGTGCTCTGACCAATACATTGCCATATCAGCCATTTTACACCTTTGTCAGTTCCGATGGATTCTCTTAGACATGAACTGGCATGCCATCAATTGCTTTGCCATGGTTAGACATGATAACTGTGATAACATTTATGAAATGTTTTCTTTCGTGAACATTTCCGTTGTTAGTAATTCAGTGGTTGATGAATTGTGTCTTTTACAATTGACATAAAGTTGCTCTTGTCTTTATTTTGTAACATTATTGTTTAGTGGACCCTCAGATGGAAGAATGGGAAATTGTGAAACCTTTGGGGAAAGCCTTTGAATAAACATTTTTGGGGTGCAGGTGGTAAGATTTGTCCTGAGGTTTCTATATGAAGCCAAAAAATATTGTGTAGGGTTTTACCTATATCATTACCTATAATGGTTTTCATATTTGGACCGCCAAAAAATCATTTTTTAAATAAATTCTAATAATGCACTTACTACTACACTTTTCCCAGGCTAGAAAGTATAGGAATGGAATGACACTACAATAACCAATCAAGCGTTACATGCAAATGTAGTAATTGCACAATTTAAACATTTTCATTGGTGTTATTGACTGGGTTGTTATGTTGTGGCTGAACATTATTACTGTGTTCTATGCCACATTCCGAATCGTGTTGTTTTTCTTCTATTCATTACCTCTGTTTAAAGCGGACTGGTAATGGGATTCAGTGCTGGCACAGTGCTGGCACAGAAGCCTAATCCATCTGTCCTGTGGCCAAACAAAGTAAATCCAGAGTCTGTAGCCCGTTTTGTAACCAAGGCATATTAAACATGCAAATTAAATCACTAGAGCAAGATGTATTGTAGTTTTACGTTTTCATGTTTAATCCATATTATACTCATAATAGCATATGTTGTCAGTGAAGCAACATTTTTTGTATTTGCTCCTAATAATGCAGTTGATTAAATAAATAAACTGTAAAACAAGAAATATACAGTACATTCCATGCAAGTGCAAAGATATAGAATAGGTGCTGAGCATGTCTGACCGCTAAGAGTGAAGAACTGTAGACTAAATGTGTTTGTGTTTATACGTTGTGTGTGTACATAGATTGTGTGTGTTTAGTGTGTGTCTGTAAGTACACTGAGTAAGCAGTTGTGCATGTGTGAGTATTTCTGTGTGTGTATTGATTGTGTGTGTGAGTGTGTG
>JACXGK010008630.1:0-16708 GCA_016801125.1 Novumbra hubbsi | reverse complement strand
CTCTAGATGACAGGCATCCCAATATCTGACACTTGATCTCAGAATTGACTTATCGAAATTGGAAAATTCCACAATAATGAAGGTGAGGGGTTTAAAGGTGATAGGAGTAAAAACACTGAAAGCACTGCTACTTGTGAAATGTTTGTACAAAGTGCACACAGATCTACATGGTCTTGGGTGAAAACAGCCTTCCCCTTGGATTGCTGAACAACTTATTCTCAGACATATTTATAGGGGGTAGAGTGAATGCAAGCCAACATAAAACACTTTAAAAGGGTAGACAGATCATCTACATCGCCTTCTGTGCCATCTACCAAATGACCTCCCCTTGCATTGCAGAATCTCTTCTATTCCAGGTCAGCTGCTTTCAACTCCGGAAGGTCTGAAGTCAGGCCAAAAGTCTGATACATAGTCTTCCAACAAATGTAAAAAGACAACCTTCGGCCCAGCTCTCTCGTGATGTGGCTTCCATTTTTCTATATTGTATATTTCAGGGGGGGGAACTTTTTAAGCCATGTTCCGTGCTGTTGTGTCGCTGTCTGAGGAGAGACACTCGATGCCCACAAACGAGCTCACAGCCAGGCAGTGGCAGCCTAAACTACCTATTACATGGTACCACTCGTGGTCCTGAATCAGCCCGGTACCACAAGCCTCAAAACCTGAATACAGACAGGCGAAAAGAGGACTGGAGAAAAATGTGAGTTGCTGGGTCTGTGTGACATGAACAAGCACTCAACATGAATATGGCAGCCCTTTCTACCACCCTAAGGCCCAACTACACACGCCTTTGGCGCAGAGTTAGCTCAGCATGAGCCTGGGTACCTGAACGAGCACTTTGTGACTGCAAGTAAAAAGGCCTTTAAAATAAATTGATTGATTGAAGTGGCAATTTCTGAGAGATGAAGCTTGGAGCCTGGGATAACCTATTTTGGCATTCATACGTGACCTCAACCCCAAATTGACTAAAGGCAAGCAACAAATAACGCAGGTGGGGAAAGATGATTTTGGGTCGTGCGCCAATGTGACCACTAATTAGTTCTTCTTATAATGGAGAGTGTTTTCATCATTCATCACACAGGAGCCACAGATCAATTATTCAGGTCTGATTACATGAATGTCCGCTCATTATCTGGGGCTTTGTCAATAACAGACCGCCGTTGCAGTTCTTCGCGCTTCCTTGCGGACCTGCCATTGTGTCGGAGTCCTGCGGCTGACATCTTAAACAGCAGAAACAACCACAGATGCAGTCGGAAGCCCACTTGTTTGTCAGTTTTCAGTGAGAAAACGGAGTGATTGAATGGTTTACTTGCCTATTTCGTAATTTTATTATTAATTTTGACTGCAAAGAGAGGCTGAAAATATTGCTAGTCTTAGACTGATCCAACTGCAAGCGGTTTAGGCGTTTCCTATTTAAAAGATCAGAATTTGTCTAAGAAATGGCATTAGAGGCGCCAGACATAACGTGTGCGTGTGGGTCAATCCCATAGCAATGCTGAGTACATGTAGATCGATGGACTTATTCCACCATCTAGCGTGTGCCTCCGGTACTTCACCTCAGAGACAGAACAAGCTGCTGAAGCGGTTGTTGCAATCTGACCGCCACTGCCATTACCATCAGAAACCTAATTTGAGTCAACACTTCAAGACGACGTTTATAGTAAGGGGACACAGACGATACGACACACGCATGTGGACACATACAGAGAAAAAAAAAGGCCTACGTTGGAACATCAGCGTCATGAATGTCTTCAATGATGGAAGTGCCCCATATGTGGCGAGGACGACCGTCGCCTCCTACCAGGGGAGAAGTCGTAAAACTTCAAAAGCTGCCATTTTAACCGGGCAACCCACCTCTCCTGGGGGCTCTTGGAGGGGAAAACTGCGAGGGCGGACAATATAGGTCTACGTCCCAACCTTGATCATCACGGATCATTACAGCCAGGCAACCGGGGATTGGTCTGGGAATCACAGGAGTTAGCGCTGTTGATGAGGCGATTATGGAGCTTACTTAGCACCTGTGTGGTCGGGTATGACGGAGGTAGAGCGTGTTGGATGAGGCTGAAGAGGAGAAACCAAGTTGCACACCTTGTTAGAGAAGTGCTGAGCGAGATTATTGACTGCCACGAGGGCACGTAAAGTGGGGCCCCCGAAGAGATGGATGGGCTTACTGTGGGGGGGATTAGCGTTTATCAGGCAGCATTGACGCGGTGCTTTCACACCACCTTATTTCCACCACAAAACTTGGAGCAACTTCGGATCAGCACAGAAATGACCGAGGAGTCATCTGGACAATAAATGCCTTAAGGTGAGGGTTTGTGCTGAAACTAACAAGGGTTATGGTGAAAGTTTGTGCAGAAACTAACAAGGGTTATGGTGAAGGTTTGTGCAGAAACTAACAAGGGTTATGGTGAAGGTTTGTGCAGAAACTAACAAGGGTTACGGTGAAAGGTAGTGCAGAAACGAACAAGGGTTATGGTGTAGGTTTGTGCTGAAACTAACAAGACCTATGGTGAGGGTTAGTGCAGAAACTAACAAGAGTTATGGTGAAGGTTTTTGCAGAAACTAACAAGGGTTATGGTGAGTGTTAGTGCAGAAACAAACAAGGGTTATGGTGATGGTTGGTGCAGAAACTAACAAGGGTTATGGTGTGGGTTGAGGGTTTTGAAACCAGAACGCCGGTGGGGGTGACTCAAACAGAAGTTAAAGTTGAGAAAGTGTTGGGTTAAAACAAAGATGAACATTCTTAGGAGGCAGACGAATCAAGGACTCCCCCAGGAATGTTGAAAGACGCAACGAGACCGGACGGTGAACCCATCAGCACATGGTAAAATGGAGGACAGTTCAACAAAATGTGACGAAGAATCAGAAAAAACGGGCTACAAATGACGGTTGGCTGATGAGCAAATCCTCATGGAAAGTTAAACCCTTGTTGATGCAGGTCCCGGTGGGGGAATCAACAGATGTTTAGAGCCGGGCCCAGCAGGCAGACACCCCCCCTGTGACCGCTGCCACATCGGCTCTGCCGTACCGGAGTCATGCAGCGTTCAGTCCGGGCATCACGGGGGGGTTGAAGTCAGACGAGGTTAGTGAAAAGATTACTCATAATAAATACAATACACACACACAACGCGGGCACAGGCAAAAAAGATAGACATCGCTCTTGCATGAAAACAATACATCACACACACACACCGAAAAAGAGTAATGACAAAAACCCAGACATGATACATATCAACATCTGAGGCGGGAACCAAACACCTCCCAATGTAATCAAGAATAAAAAACCCAGAAGAACCACCAGAATGATGGCCCGGCCACCCCCCAAAAGGGCACAGAACACGGCAGAGCGGAGTAGCTAGCAGGGAGGCAGTGAAGGCATGCTAGAGGGTTTATGGAGCCAAACGCAGCCTGCAGGAGAACCCTGTGGAGCAGGCATTGCTGCCGAGTGTTAGCCACAGACGGAGGGGGAGGAGGCGCGCCACAGACGGCGGGGGAGGAGGCGCGCCACAGACGGCGGGGGAGGAGGCGCGCCACAGACGGCGGGGGAGGAGGCGCGCCACAGACGGCGGGGGAGGAGTGCTCACTCAGTCCCCGCTACTGACAACCCCATAAACAAAAAATGACGATAGAAATGCACAAAGCATGTTCTCTTGTTCTTTAACTCTGGGATCTCTGATCGATGGACCCTGTGGCTCCCCACCTCCCACACACACACACACACCTTAAAATAAAAACCTGAAAGGAACATGTAGCGTACCTCACAATGCTGGGGAGGAGACGACAGGGGCACGAACATCCGGACATCAAAACGGACACGACAAGACACCGAAACCCATTAAGAGAATGTACACAAACAAACCATAGTACATTAACAAGCATGGAAACAATGTTTCCCCACATTAAAACACAAACAGACCCAGGACGATACACGAGCTAACGGGACACACACGCACACAGGTGTGTCACAGTTCCTTTTCCTCCAACAGCATAATGTCCACTCCAGACACCCTTTCATGTTCCATTTCAAATAATGAGATCCAGGATTCTACCATTGAGAGCACCAAGCCTGATTGTCTTGCTTTGAACAGATGCATGCTGTATAATGCAGTGGGAGAGGATCGTATGAGAGGACGACAGAAAGGGGAACGCATTTAAGAGATGAGAGGGGACTTCTTCACGCAGCGGGGGGAGTTGAGGAGAGTTGACTCAAGGAGGTTCCTCTCCCGGGTCAGACACTGGTCCTTCGTGCACATTCACAGATCCCCACACGCCCATGAAGGGGGGCCTTTGTACAAAGCCCAGAAAATGTTCCATACAAAACCATAGTAACGTGCTACAGTAAAATGCACAAAGTTTAAACTGGAGTGGAACAAAAAAAAGATAGTTAATAGCAGGTCTCATTGAGAGGCGGAAATCGGAACTGTTGCACAATGCAGCTTAATTCATTTCATGAGCACTATATTTAAATCCCTTTGCGAAACCAATACACTCCTTGCCATATTCCCACAGACGTATAATAACTCATCACAAAAAAGGTCTCAATTGTATAAAGAAAGAATCAATCAGATCTACACTTGACATTTCTGAATTAGTGTTGGACTGAAAGACATTAAAATTGTATGCAGAAAGGTGTTGGCATAACAAGTTACTATACTGAAGCATTAATAAAGGGCTGGGGGCAGGAGCGGGGCACAAATGAAAATGAATATTGCTTTACTGTCAATCCACGCTGAGCCCCTGGGCAACTTGAATATGACTGATGGCCTAGCTCACAAAACAAACAAACACCACTAACCAACAGACTCAACATAGTGCCTAATGCTCGACATTGCTGATGTCAGTCAAAAATACAGCTACACTATAGTAGGTAACCATAGCCTTATAGACAGCACCATATGGTTTGAAGCTAGATGTGTTCTCAATAGATACCGAAATGCCTCATACAAAAATATCACTTAACGTCATCCTGACAAAGTCTAAGAAAAGTTTATTCAGATCACTTATCCTTGGTAATTCTTATTTTCAACTGAGATCTTTCCTGTACTCTGACCAGGGACATGCAGGCACATTCACCATTGATTATCTCTTTCATTGCTAGTCTTTCAAAGCATCAAGGACATGGTGCAACATAAACAATACAATCTGCTTGATGGTCAACAGTTAATTAGCCAATTTTAAAAAGCTAATTAATCAGTCTTGGGGATGGGTTCAAATAGAATTTAAAAAAATCTCTGCTCTTCTACTGCTGAAAGGAAGAACAGATTTATTTTATGCAAATACTTATATCTTCTCAAATTACAAATAACAACATCAGAATTCCCTGCTAATAATTAAGTCTCCAGACTATGGGGCAGAGCTTCTGCAGTGGCCTGCATGGACTTGGACCTTGTTGTAGGGTTCTATCTGAACTGCTGGACAATATCTCAGTTTCATAATGTCCCTTTAGAACCTGTGTTGACAACTTCACTCAGATGATTGTTAATCCTTTATTAACAGAAACAGAAGACCGTAATTGATTTCCTAGCACACAACTATTAAAGGACCACCAGATTCTGGTACAAATCAAACAGACTGAACAAATAGAAAGTGAGAAATTTGCTGAAGGTCAGAGAATCTGTACATTGTACATTGGGTAATCCGTTGCAGCTACAATGCTTCAGTATTTCTTTTCCCCCCAACATGAAGACAAACATTTTTGGGTGAGAACAGAGGATGGTGTGATGTTGGGTGTTTGCCAGTGCCAGCTCTCCCCAGCGACCAGTAGACTGTATTATGGTGACATCCAGATGGTTACTAACGCTGCAAAATATTGAGTTATTTCTCGGCTGCTTTCATACTCAAATATAATCAAGTGGGATGGAACAAATTGGCTACGTTAGCTGTTGCCAGTGACATGAGAAGCAAGCCTGCTGCCCAGTGGAAAGCAACAATAATTTGGAAGCACCTCAATACAAAACAGTTGCACTGATAGTTAACACTTGCTTGTCCAGTGTGGGATAAACAATGTTAACATCTTTATATCACTAACAAATTAGTTAGTGTACCGTCAAAGTATGATCATAATTATCAGATGGAATTTCAAATTAAGACGTTTATATTTTCTGTATTACTATGCCTAAAACTATGTAGCATCACTAGTAATTATTATTGGCCATCCCCGGAAAACCAATGTGTATTACTTTTGACGCATCAATCAATCATTAACAATAGAGGACAGGGTCTGGTAGAAAACTACCACATTCAGATTGGAGTATAATTCCCCTTTAATTGCACATCTGGCTCTTGCGTCTGGAGAAATGAAAATGTGCCACTATAGAAGCTCAGTAACTACTACCGATACTAATGTCATGTCAATGTTTGCAATAATAATAAAATCCTTTAGATGCAAATAATAAACTTATTACAAGTATTCTTCGCCAGATTTCTGTTGGGGGTTAAAAGAGTTTGTCAACCCACAGGACTTAACCGTGTCTACTCAGTGACTAATGCCCACATCATGGACAGACTGGGTATAGTATGCAGTATAAAATGAATGGTCAGATTGGAAAAGTTTGTCTTACATTGATTAGTTGGCAGCTTGCCGTATCTGATACTTAGATTGCATGGAATAAGAAAATTAAACGCACTTTCAGAATTGTTTAGTGAGCTACTCATAAATGGCTTGACCAGCGATTGACCTAGTGCTAGAGACTTGCGTCGTAGAAACTGTTCTCTCGCCAATTACTTCAAATCACTTTTTTCTCACTGTCCCATTGTAGTGATCCTTCGGGAGGCCTCGTCAGCTGTTACACACAACGGACATTCACACCACTAAAAGAGGTCATCCTTAAAAACCCGTCTCTGACATTTCCTACAACTGGAGGGGTCCCAGAGGAGAGCCAGATCTAATTCATTTTTTAAACGACAAGGTTTGTCCATTATTCAGGCAGGCGCGGTGAAAAATTCTCAGAAGACCACACAGTCAGCTATCACCAATCCTTCAGAGTCCTCCGGTCCCTGAGGTGTGAGGTGTTTCGGGCTCCCGGCCTTCTCAACCCCTGACATATTGTAGTGGGTCCAGCAGGTTGCCGTGGAAACAGACTTGGTCTGAGGATAGGCGTGTGTGTGTGTGTGTGAGAGAGAGAATCGCCTCCCTGTGGAGAAGGAGGCCTCACAGATCAGGGCGAGTAGCCCTTCGAGACCCCTCTTCGGTTACGGCGGTTGCCATGCTACAACCACTGCCGGGTTCCGCGAGTGACGAGGCAGGCGGCACATACCCTTTCATCTCCAGAACATTTCAGCGGTCAGCTCCAGTGTGGTCCTCATCTTCCCTGCACCAGCTTGGTCAACACACGTGAAGGCAGATGAGGCAGACAAGAACGGCAGCAAATGTGGACACGGACGGAATTAGAGGCGATACGCACCGCCTGCTTTCCCCTGCACACTCTGACCCCTCGTGTTGACGCGCACCTCCGGAGAGGATCCCTCTGGGGCATTTCCCTGACAGCGTGGAAACGGGAATATGCCAGCAGGAACCCAAAGCAGACCAGAGCTGTGGCGCACTAACTGGGCTAAACACGGCTGGTTATTTACTACAGATTCTAAGTGGAGCGTTTGAACATCTTTAGACGGGCAGCCTCATGCGTCCCTTGGCGATGTAGCTCCATGTCAGCCAACTCCCTGGCGTACTGGTGCAACGCTCACTGAAGAAGAGTGAAGAGGTCAGAGAAGTTGGTGGGGTAAAGTAACTTCTGTAAAGTACGCGCCGTCTGAGTGGTACACTTGGAGACAGCTCTCGGATCAACAGCCCCAATACATCTGTCATGGCCTATTTCCCGTGTACACTGAACCCCATTTCTGTTGATCAACAAGCAACACATCTCGATCCATAACAATGTCTTCAAAACGTGCTCTTGCAGCATAAATATCTTGGCACAAAAGAACAGTTGGGCAAAGAATTGACACAAAAAGCTTCTGTCTGTACAGCGAGTCGAAGAGCGAGACGGTTTGTCTTGGTCGATCAGCGGAGCATAAACCAAATGGTCCCTAATGGCAACATCCTGACTAAGTAGTGCAGCGCTTTGACAAAGTCCCATAGCGGTCTGGTCAGAAGCAGTGCACCACAAGGACTAGGACAACATTTGGGACACAAGCCAAGTGACATTGTCCGGGTCGGTTTACCTTGTCCTCGTTCTCGCTAAGCCTCGGTCTCCTTAATCCTTAAGGAGGCTTTCCAAAGCAATAAAATGCCATTAAAAGGTGACAATTCACGCTTGCAAAAAAAGCAATAAGATAGCCACCCCCCCCAAGAAGCCTTGCCTCAAAGACAGGCCAGGCACCATACAATAGGCAGCAGGACTCCACTTTATAAGAAACAGCCAGAGCAGATCCGCAATTACCGTATTACAGTAGCAGAAAAATGAAAAAACATCAACAGCTCCTTGGACAGTGTATATTTATAAAGATTATTGGGAACCTTTGCAAGCTAGATGGGGATAAAAGTAATTGAAAGCCCCAATATAAACAACTGCAAACATGTCTGAAACAGAGGTGACATACCAAAATGTTGTGCGCTTAAAACAGTGCATGTTAACAACAACGAATTCAAACGCATTGCATTGAAAACCCTGCCGTTAAATAAAACCTGACTCATATTTCTGGAAGGTTGAGGAAAAATGCACTCAGCATACTGCATTTCCCAATGTTCAATCAGCAAGCTTGTGCGTGTGTGTGTGTGTGTGATGCAATCTAATTAAGTGATACATTCCCAGTGTACTGTCGAAAGGAAAGAATGAACACAATGAAAGCCATTTAGATGCAAAATGTTCCAATAAACAGATTAGATTGCAGATCATGATTATTTGCCTAAAAACTATTGCTCATCCCTGGTAATACAGGATTTAAATGCTAATACGGGTTACTCCACAATCCATTTAAAACAGAGAAACGGCTTAGACCAACGCAAAGACTGCTAGTTCATTTGCAAGGCTGCCGTTGAGAAAAATCACTCACTGGAAAAGCATATCCCATTCAAATGAAAAAATGGTGTAAACAATTTATAACCGTTTGGAATCACAGCCCATTAGCCATTTCAAGGGTGAGAATATCCAAACCATAAAAATTAGAAGCGTACTTGTGTATTTGGGGACAGACTACACAAATCTTTTCAGATGGGAAATGAGAAAGGGGGAAGGAGGAAAGGGAGAGATGCTTGGAGAGAACAACTCAAAGGTTAATAAATTAAAGGGCGTACTTACCACAACTTTGCTTCCAGTGATCTGCATGCAGCGGTCAGCGGAGACGAGTTATTGTGCAAAAAGACAACAAACAGCACAATCATTAGTAGGCCGAGAATTGACACTGAACTATAGAGGTAACAAGAGCCCCTTATTCTGACATGGCATGGGCTACACAGTGCTAAACACTACAGGGCAACATCTATTGCTGAAAAAAGTTGAGGAAACCCTTAAATCACACGTGGGGTCTCGAGGAAGGAAATCTATTAAAGACCATAATCTTTACTGTACATTGTGCAGTTCGTTGAGAACACAATGACGTAACAACGGCCAACGGCCAACGGACATCAAAACCCACAAACGATTGAGGGCTGAAATGAATTCACTCCGAGTGAATAATTTAAATCACAGGTTGTTTCAAACCTGTGTGAATTTCAACACGGCAACTCATAATGTGTGGTGGATTTTTGTTGTGAGTTTGAATCCAGCCCGTACTTGGTTGGGGATCATGGTTTCCATTGACCGTCATTTTGTTCTCAAAAATGTCGATGCGTGATTTAAGTTCTTCCTTAATTTGTTTGAGCACATTGAGTGTATATTGTCATGGCAAATACATCTGCATTTGCCATGAAAATCTGAGTTTGAAAGTGGGCAGTTATGATGATAGGGAACAAATGCCCAATTTTCAAAGACCATTTTTGGCTTAGCAACACCACTTTTACAGCCAATGTCCATTAAATACAGCCTGCGTCCTTAAAAGGCACAATGCCTATTTAAATGGTTATTTCTAAAACCTGTAATAACCCTACACTTAATTTAAAAGTAAAAAAACTCCCGTAATTGGCATGTATAATGACATTTTCAATAATAGAGCCTATGTTTACATTGTTTGTATGCATCCTAGTTCAACAAACTGTCATTTTGAGAAACATCAACATTTTGACACAAATCCAATTGCCTTTCCGCTTTATCGATTTTCCACAGAATTAACCCCTAAAACAACGGTTTGTCCACAGTGAACAAACGGGTCACCTGCATTTACCAAAGGCCAAAATCAATCAGCTGCCATCTGCGCTTGACTTCAGGTGTCAGATTTAGCAGTCGCACGTAGCACTTTGGAGTCTATGCAGTCAGCATGATTTCTGGAGTTTAACCTTGTTATCTGTCAACAGTGGCAGGGAGGGGATGTTTTTTTTTTCTATTAAGGCAGCAGCGGTTTGTCGCGCAGCGGGTGGGAGTCTGTCAGCCAAGAAAATGTATTTTAATCTGCAGCTGAGCACCTCTCTCTCCGCCAGCTGGGAGAAGCACCGATCACAAGACGATACAAAGCCACCGCAAATCAAGAAGGTCGACGAACACTCCTTCCCTCCGCAACCCAGCATCGCTCTCTTTTCCGCACTCTCTCAATCTACTTGATCACACGTTCTCTTTTCCACGCTCTACTTGATATCTACTTGATCACACTTTCTCTTTTCCACGCTCTACATCAGGGGAGGGCAAACTTTTTGGCTCGGGGGCCACATCAGGATTTTGAAATTAAATGGAGGGCCACATTTGTTTTTGTAATTTGCTAATAATAAATGATTTGAAGGCCAGAAAAGGGCAAACGTTAAAACATACAGGACATATGTACAGTAGATCCCTTACAATGTGTAAATAGTTTAAATTCTGACTTAGATGTATAAGAATGGGCTGGTGAGTTGTTTCTCTAATTCCCTTCAAAAACTATTTATTACATTCCGCATGACGGAACTGCCTCGCGGGCCGCGTTTGGCTCTCGGGCCGTAGCTTGCCCACCCCTGCTCTACATGATCACACTTTCTTTTCCATGCTCTACCTGATCACTGCTTGATTACACTTTCTCTTTTCCATGCTCTACTCAAACACTACTCGATCACAATTTCTATTCCACGCTCTTTTTCTGTTGCGGCCTCACTCTTTCTCTCTGGCTGTCAGTAGTTATTTCTCTCTCTACTCTATGCTCATTTGTCTCTTTATTCATCCCGCCGTCTCTGTCCTCCTATTTGACGCACGGCTTCCCGCTTCTCCATTAGAGTTTATGGCCATAAAGTCAGTTTCAACTGTGTTGCAGCTTGATCATGGGCACCGTGGATTTGGCCACAAATTCACATTTCCCAAGTTGTCTAATGAATCTGAAAGATTCTTCTGGCCATAATCGTGAGTCAGGGTCTTGACTCACAGAGACAAAGAATAAAGATGTTGAATACATAGACAGAATGAGAGAGGAAATGTGCCTCGTGCAAAGTTAATGGTCAAGCACATTCATGCTTGCTGCAACAGACACTTGTTTCCAAGATCATATTCAAATGAAGGGGGTCAATGGCAATATAAATGATCTTTCTTGAAAAGACATTGGGCATAGCCATTTGCGACAGAAATTCCGTTTTGGGGTCATTTGTAAGGCTCCCACAGAGGCGTATATGGAAGCCTTCTCCATCTTGTCTGGTGATCAACAAGATGCGGCAACTCATGAGAAATAGAACTCACAAGAGAAGCCATGTTGGGAGAGAATGAACTAATCATCAGCTCTGCGCCCCCATTAGCTAGCTAGTATTTATAGCCTAATAGCCTCAGGGAAATATACTACAGTACATTAGCACACTAATGGTCATAGTAAAATAATAACAACTATTTATTGGATGATATGGCTTGATGATTTATTGGATTAATATATTTGGGGAACAAATTACTACAATACTGTAGTTTAGATTTATTTTTGTAGTATCTGTCTCCAAAAATGTTTTCTCAATCTGATCGCTAAATCCAAAATGGTGATCAAGTCCTTTTAACTCCACCTACACAAGTGTTAAGGTCTGCTAAAACAGGCAGGCCTGTTAATACCGGCAGGCCTGTTAATACATCGGGGACTGGTTTATTGTTCCAATAATATTTGCACTTTCCAATGCAATCACCAATGGTCCACATACTCTGCATTAGCCGAAGCTTAGCAGGCACAGATTGACTTCCAGCTTCATCTAGATGGGTTTGGAGTATTGATGGGAGAGTTGATGAAAATCACTACAGCCTTCAAAATCTTTCTTCACTGTCTTTACATAAACCAGGGTGAAATAGCTCAACTCAAGCCTTTATAGTAAACAGACAGATCCAATTCAATTGATGCCATCGCTTGGGGCAATTATTCAGTCCAGATACACAAAGAGTTGACTTGAGAGATTAGCTAGTTGTTAGTCCCTTTCCATTAAAAGGCCCCAAAACCAGTCATCTTTGGTAGAGCAAGAAAACAAAGATTTATTTAAACATGCTAATAGTTACTAAGACACCAGAGAACAAAGGATATAATTCAAACAGTAACCCATAATCTATAAATGCAGGCCAACAATAGTTTTTCCAACAATACCATGTTAACATCAAAGATTTTATAAAAACAAAGTGAGTAATGACATGTATCATTTTGAAAGGAGGTATTAGTACTGAGTGTTATTGTTTGAAAACAATCCCCATCAAGCTACGTAATCCACGTAAGTACCAAGAACATTCTAGAAAGGCTATTCTCATCCAAAACTACATACCGGTTCCCTATGAAGTGCACTCCTTTAGGCACTACTTGGGGAACACTATCGATTGGGATGTAGCTCTCCCCACAAACCCTGCAGGCGTCTAATAGGCCCAAGTAATCCCATGCTTCTTTACTTACAGAAACCAGTTGCGTGGATGCATTTCTTTGTAACAAGGGGGAGGTTTGCTTCAGCGTGCTATGGACATGCACTTATCAGACAGAAACATATGTCCTACGGGAGGTTAAGCTCACACTAAGCGGGTTCCGGACCCACTCCTACCCAGTCATAACGGTGTAGGTCGCTGTGCCTGTGTCCCTATTTTCAGTCCTGATATCCATCCATTTGCCTCGGCGTGCGGCATGGAGGGCAGTGTGTGACAGCCAAGCCTTACTCCATTTCACCTAGACTGATGCTGTTCGTTTGAATAATACAGCAGCGCCCGCGAAACATAATGGGCCCGTTGAAGAATTCAATCATCTCCGATCTTCGTCGTTATTAATAATGCCAGTTAATTAGCATAACAATGAGAGAGGTAATAAATGATTATGTCAAAGGCCGGAGGAATCTGAGCGAGTTAGACAGGGGAAGAAATCACTTTATTTGGTGTTGATGGGAGATCGGGAAGTTAGCCCTTACAGGGGCCCGGAGCTTCAGAAAGAGTGCCGCACAACTCATTGCACAATCCTGGGATTAGGCGCAAACGTGGGTTTACTGGATTTATTGGTTCAGGAGGAAACACGCACTGTTTCCAGTATACGGTACATGAGAACGGGCAACGCGTGACAAATGTTAATGAAAACTTGATCCCTCCCGAATATCAAGCAACTGAGTTACCCACAAAGAACAACAAGAGCGGTTTGATTAGCATACGGGGGGAATTTTTATATTATTTGGACTCATTTTAAAATGCAGGCCGCAATTAAAGATTTGAGGCTGGGAGACCAGTAGAGAGGGAAGAAAACAGAGCCGATTAAGATTATTATTCCGTATTGAATTGATATAGTGCAATCACCCCTACCGTTACTGCTACAAAACCCTTCGGTTACAAAGACCCACTTAATCCAGAAAGCACACTGATCTATAATATGTACTTACAGATTTGGCGGTGGCGGAAATGTACTGGACAACCATCTCTCGCTTCGTGCTCAGGTCCTTCCCACGCAGAGGGGCCTTGCGCTCTTCATTCAGGTTCATATCCTCCTGAGGACATAGAGCAAGTGAGTGATAGATGACTACTACACATAATGAGGCCAGTATGAAATTACGGCAGTTATTGTAATTTTAAAACCATTAAAACTCCACTATCTGCACTCAAAAGATGTCGACACTGAACTCCAACAGAAGCAACCATCGTTTTGTCTCTCACTGTTTGCTGCTGCCAAAGAAAAGGTCCTAACAAAGCAATCAAGAGGACATTACAATAGAAATAGTAACTCTTGGGTGAGGTACTTATATCCGGTTTCTGTACAGTTCCTTTTCCATGTAAAATAACCAATGACAACTAAAATGGCTAAATTCATTGGCTGGTAGATAAAAAAAAACTACTAAAACTAATTTAAAACACTTTCAAATACAGATTATTGGAAGATAATTTGTCAAACAATACTGTCAAACAGTATTGGAATGTTAAAAAAAGAAATAAAAAAGAGGACAGCACACCACAAAATACTTTAGTTCCATACAAAAGCCAACTGTAAGATACAGCTATTTGTATAGTGACTGAACGTCAAAAAATATACCTGGATAAAATCAACGGAGAAAGCAAAGGTTTTATTATTAAAAACCACAGCATCTCATACTTCCAGTAATGTCCACATTTATTCAGAAGACATGACTACCCATAATTCCACTACAAACCAACGTGACTTCCAGTATCCGGATACAAAAGGGTGTTCGGTTCGTTCTCTAAACACATTTAACTTATAACAAAGCATACCACAATTCCACAGTACATTAGAGTAGTCTATTCTACTGTACAAAACTACAACCAACAGCAGTTCCGCTCAGATGTACTGTAATATAATCAACCCCAGATTACAGCGCTTTAAGTGTCATTAAGTAGACAATTGTACAGTAATTTACAGTACTGTCACAATGTTGTAGAGTGGACTACAGTAGCGCCTGGTACTTTAACAGTAGTGTGCGGTCCTGCACTCTGCCACAGTGTGCTCTGCTGTGCAGCACAGTGTAGTACAAATGAAAGATTCTGTGAAGAGACCAACATGTCCTCTTCACTTTATCCCTTCTCCAGACCACCTCTGAAGACCTTTTACCTTACCTTCCTCCTCAACTAGCTGTGTTCCCTCTGACTTCGTCAGCTTGTGTCTGCAAGGTTGCAGGTTAGAGCAGGTCTAAACACTGCTGGACCCCAGGGATCAGACCTTGGCCCACTTTTCTCTCAACACAAGGACACCCATCATTGCCATGCCAATGACACTCAACTATTCTTCTTATTTCCATCTTTTCAATCCCAGGCAACACGCAAATTGGCACACTAGGCAGACATCTCAGCTTGGATGTCAGCCGGACACCCTACAAATGAAGGCCTGCCCACGCCAAGATCTGCCCATCACGGGTGACAACTCCACAGGGGTCCCCTCAGAGCACAAAGAACCTTGGCGTGAAGCTTAACAATAACTTATAGCTATTTTCTGCAAACATCACAGTAGCGACTCAAGCTTGTTTATTAATGTAAAATATCCGCAAACCACGACCCTAACTCGCACAGGAAGCGGCTCAGGTTCTGATCCAGTCACTTTTCATCACCCATCTGGACTACTGCAACACACTGTTGGCTGGGCTCCCTGCTTGTGACATCAAGCTCCTGCAACTGATCGAGAACGCTCCTAAGCAAGCTGCACTAGCTTCTGGTAGAAGCTTGCATCAGCTACAAGACCATAGTGCTTGGCTATGGTACAGCAAACGGAACTGCACCTCCCATAGTCTTCCTGCAGGCTATGCTTAAACCCTGCAACCCTTGCCTCACGGGTGGGCAGCTCACACTCAGCCAAGGCACCTCAATTATGGAATTAAATCCGCTTGAAGCTTGGACAGCAGAGTCCCTGCCAATC
This sequence comes from Novumbra hubbsi, assembly GCA_016801125.1. Lineage (NCBI taxonomy): Eukaryota > Metazoa > Chordata > Actinopteri > Esociformes > Umbridae > Novumbra > Novumbra hubbsi. The sequence goes on along the minus strand of JACXGK010008630.1, from coordinate 883 downwards.
AGCCAAAAGTGGCTGAAAACCCACCTCTTTGTGGAGTGTCTTCATTAACTTGTGTATCCTCCCACCAGCCGAAAAAAATACTCCATTTAGCTTTGATTTTGGCACTGACTTTGGCAACTAATGGCTTCAATGAAGTAATGTGTGCTCATCTATGATTGTCAGATGTTGGTTTTCTAAGGCACCTTCCGAGGAATGTTCTTGATGCAAGTCAGTCTGGAAAAGAGCATCTGCTAAATGACAAAAAAAGTACATGTAAAATGGAGTTGGCACCCATCACTTTGGGACAAGAAGTAAATCCACCACATGTACCGAATTTCCATAACCAGAATAGATTCACATCTCGGAATGCTATTTCAGAGCTAACATTCAAGAGTTGCTGGAATACGTTTTTGCACGAAATCTTTCAGATTTCCTCCAGCGCAAAAGTGTTTTTTACACTTTTCGAAGTGGTAAATGTTAAAAGTATTGCTTGTGCAGAGTTTTATGGTTCTAAATCCATTTTCAGTTTGTAAGCATAACTCTTATCGCGGAATAGCTGAGGGCCCATAATCCCATTCTCTCTCTGCAGACAACATGACAGACAGCATAAGCAACAGGAGGCATTGCCGACAAGCCCATAGGTAGTGACTGACAGGTACGATGTAACACCCTTAGTTATACAGCCCATAGGTAGTGACTGACAGGTACAATGTAACACCCTTAGTTATACAGCCCATAGGTAGTGACTGACAGGTACAATGTAACACCCTTAGTTATACAGCCCATAGGTAGTGACTGACAGGTACGATGTAACACCCTTAGTTATACAGCCCATAGGTAGTGACTGACAGGTACAATGTAACACCCTTAGTTATACAGCCCATAGGTAGTGACTGACAGGTAC
>JACXGK010008629.1:0-21888 GCA_016801125.1 Novumbra hubbsi | reverse complement strand
AGAGTGTTGGGCCAGTGACTGGGTAGGGGACAGAGTGTTGGGCCAGTGACTGGGTAGGGGAGAGAGTGTTGGGCCAGTGACTGAAAAATCCCAACGCTGACAGGTAAAAAATCTGTCACCCTGCCTTTGAGCAAGTCACTTAACCCTAATTGCTCCAGTTTGTCGCTCCTATGTGTTTTCTCTGTGGTAATTATTATGTGGTTGTGTTCCAGGTTGAAGCTGACCAACGAGGAGATCAAAAGGGCCATGTTGACTATGGATGAGCAGGAAGATCTGCCCAAAGACATGCTGGAGCAGGTGGGCGGTCCTCTCAATAAAACAACATGGAGGCTTCCACTTACCTACACAGCACATAGCTTTCCGCTCTCCACTCATCAAGGGGCTCAGTGGGTTTATGCCGTATAGAAGGTCCCAACTCTCATATTATCCATAACTCTAATGCTGTTTGCAGATCTGAAGGGTCTGGATAGGTAAAAGTAAAGCCCCATCCTAAAGGCATTCACCTAACAGATAGGTTGTGATCGTCTACCTCAATCTAACAGGGTTGATATCTTATTGCCTGGGTAATTTGTTTACAACAAATAGGATGAATGTATCAGAATATAAAAAATTCGGTCTAAAAAGGCTGGCAATAACATTATGTGATAAAGAAAACAAAACATAGATAAAATAATACTGGTAATTGGCTATTTGGTAATTTTCCATTTGGAATATATTTGAACATTATTATCAAAGAAATGACAGTATTCTTCAGTGTGCCTGTTTGGACAGCCCTCTTCAGTTCAACCACAGGTTTTTGGTGGGATTTGTGCTTAGCGTCATTGTCTCGCTGGAAGATTCACTTGCGGCCATGATTCCGTCTCCTGGCAGAAGCAAACCATTTTCTGGCAAAGATTTCCTGGTGCTACGACCTCATAATACCGTTGACCCTATCACGTAACCAGTGGAAGCAAGTTGGCCTCATAACATTAGTTTCTGCATAAGCCTAACCCCTTACTGGTGCGTGTGGAAAAATAGTTCAATTTTAGATTATTCTGAGTTCCAGTCCAAGATGCAAAGCTGTTTAACAAACTCTTAACCACTTACTGTTAGTTGCTCTCAATAAAGGGCTATTGTAGTTTTGGGTTCTTGGTGACCAAGACAATGTTCTGTTACTCTAACTTAGCATATTGTTGCCTCCCCGAATCACCTCACTGCACCCAGGGCCAATATGATCTTCTTAACCATTGCCCAAACTGTGCTATGCAGTGAGTGAAACTCTTTCTGTCCATGGCCTAATTTACGAAGATCCACAATAATATGTCTCTTGATTTAATTGAAATCTTTGCGTTTGCCTATTTTTTTAATAAAAAAAATACTGTTTTGTAACACAGGAAGCTATGGAAAACAGATTAAAGGCATTTTATTTCTAATATCAATTTAAATAAAAAATCATGTTAAGGACTCACTTGTCATAGCTGATCAACTTTTTTTTTATTTCTACAAAACCGTTGGACTTTTGTGTTAATCGCCTCCTTATTTTGATGAGAACTGTGTGTAATACTGTAATCATTTCCATCAGATGTAATAGTCTAAAGTCTCTAATCCAGTTGTGTGTGTATATATATATATTTCTAATGCTATTTTACTAATCCAGGGCCCTAGTTAAAGACAACCTGCAGTGTTCATGGGGACTAGATTAGTGATGGAACGGCGTGTTTGTAGTGGGGGGGCGTGGCCACGCCCAGCCTGGATGGTGGAGGTTATTTAGCAAGGTTGGAAAGCATCTGAATGCTGTTAGGGGGAAGACTGCCATGTTTTTCTGAGTTTTGAAGTTAAATGAGTCCAGCTGCTTTCCTGACATCTGTCTCTATGGAACATTGTCAAAGTTCTACGTCTGAGTCATTTAAACGTCATTTGCACTCAAAGCACAGGCATCATTTATTCCCAGCAGCGGATGTGGTGAACACACCTCTGCATGTCTTTTCAAGGATAGCAAATCAATAATTTCTGCCACGTTCCTCCAAATGTTCCGCTTACTTAGAAAATGGGAAAGTCACCTTGCATTTTGCGGAACAGAGTTTCCGCACAACGGCCGTTACTGTGGAGAAATGGTGTGACTATAAATAGACTCACTTGACAATGGTCTCCAACTACCTTTGTCCTGTGTGCTGCAGCTTCTGAAGTTCGTCCCGGAGAAGGCTGATGTGGACCTCCTGGAGGAGCACAAGCACGAGCTGGACCGCATGGCCAAAGCTGACCGCTTCCTTTACGAGATGAGCAGGTACGGACTTCGCTTGGTTTAACAGTATGATCTTTGGATTCTTTGTATACTGCACAGCGGGGACGTATTCAAGGGCCTTTGAATGACACTGGAAGCGTTTCTCCCTTGTCGAATGACTTGAGCGACGTATTCTGTGTTTGTCTATTAACTCTTAGTAGTAATTGACACGTCTCTGCGATGACACGGGGAGAATATGGAAGCCACATGACACGTTTGACAGCAGGATGTCCCGTCTTTAGACGTGTTTTACTGTTGAGGGACCAGCACCAGACCATGACCTTTATTGGTTAAAGACCCCAATTGCACCTGAGAGCAAATGCCCTAGGCTTTGCCCAGTAGACAGCCACCTAATTCCCTTATAAAGTATAATATGTAAGCAAGCAAGTCGTTTTTTTCAGGGTAAGCAAGCCTAGCTGTTAAAGCATCTGAACAGTATCCGAATGTTGCTAAATCAAATCCGCAGTTAACATTTCTGCTCTTCAGTGTCATGGGATCTTTAGTGACCACAGAGAGTTAGGGGACTTGTTTATCTTGAGGCGAAGGGCAGGGCTGCTGCGTCAATGAACTAATAGGAACCTCCCACACCGGAGATATTCTGAGTTCGCCCAGCAACAAAGACGGAAACCCAAAGCAAGAGCTCAATGTTTAATTAGCACTCTCTCCGTGTCGCAAATGAAGATTGGATTACTAAGGGAAACAAGGTGCAGGTGCTATTGTATTGGAGTTGAGCACCAGCAATTTTTTTTCCATGATGTTTCAGACTTCCTTCCAGGATCTGGTGTTGTTTCTCGGTTGTGTTTTGACTTCCTGAAAACAGTGGAACCATGGAAACCGCGTTTGTGTAAAGAGCTTCTTTATTGAGTGTTCTTTGAGTTGGATAGTTTATTTAGTAGGATGTAAGCGTTTTTTCTAGTAACAAAACCGCAAGACCATGAAACGCCTGTGTTTATGAAAATGCCTACATGTCACAAGTAATCTGGATATTACTAATTTTAGACCACAATTTTTGTGGAATTTTGTGTCAGTCCATATTCTAATAATCATTTTCACTTTCTACAACACAGAATAAACCACTACCAACAGAGGCTGCAGTCTCTTTACTTCAAAAAAAAGTTTGCAGAAAGAATCTTAGAAGTCAAACCTAAAGTTGAAGGTAGGATTATTATTCTATTAATATTCCATGCTCAAATGATCAATGTTTTTCTTGGTGTAATTTGGTTACACCAATCAGACCCACTGGGCTTTTTCCCCTTTCCTTTAGAAATCATAAAAATATGTGTGACCTTAAAACAATTTGCTTGGTTAATGAAAATACAGACAACGTAATTGGTTTGGAGTTAAAGTGTACATGAGGCAATGTAGTTGACAGCAATTTTTCTTTTTACGCCACACTGAAGTTTCCAAAGCTTGTGTTCATCTGCTAATGTGTTTCTTTACCTCCATTTGCCCTAATTTGTATGGTGTCCCACCTATTTTACAGTGCTATTATATGATATTCGGTTGTTATGTATTGCTTTGTGGTCTTGCACACATTGATTCAGATCCTGCTCTTTCAAAGTCTTTAGACTGCTGTAAGAAATCCGATAGACATCTGATATTCTGGCCCTGGAGAGCTTGAACGTTTATGTTATTTGTTTCTACTTGGTAGGTAATTGTATTCATTTAGTGTAGAGAAGTGGAGGATGAATACCACAATTCTTTTGACACTCCAGGACTGTTTCTTAGCCCTTGTACATTGCGCTCCCAGACTGGAGTTAAGTAGCCTTGGTGTAGAACCTTCTGGATTGGGTTCTCCTCATGTGGTAACTTCTTGTTCTTTACCCCAGCTCTGACCAGGGCCTCTAAGGAGGTGCTTCAGAGCCGCAGCCTCAAGCAGCTTTTGGAGGTGGTCTTGGCCTTTGGTAACTACATGAATAAGGGACAGAGGGGTAACGCCTATGGTTTTAAAGTGTCTTCACTCAACAAGATCGCTGACACCAAGTCCAGCATAGACAAGTAAGAAATCGTCTGGTCTGGCCTGTTGTATGTTTTATTCCTTCAGGAAGAATTTCATGTGAAAAACAATATTGTGCTTAGAAGACTCTGTGACACCGAAATATGAGTTTTATATGAGCGACGAGAAGTGTGTGGTAATGCATGCGTTACCATGTGATAGTGATGACGTATGACATGTTAATTAAAATTTCACGGTATGTAGTGCCTGACATGCATGGTGTTTATAACATGTCTTGTTTTTGCAGGAACATTACTCTTCTTCATTACCTGATCACTATACTGGAGCAGAAGTATCCCAAAGTGGCCATGTTCCAGGAAGAGCTTCAGAGTGTTCCAGAGGCAGCCAAAGTCAAGTAAGAACTGCTGCTAAAGATTACTGAATCAAATCCAACATGAGCACACACACCACCCACACTGTTTCATAAACCTAAGTTGTTCTCCTGTCTGTGTAGTAACTGTATGGGATTAACGTGTTAATAGTTGAATATTCCTCACTGAACCGAATTAATGGTTTAAACGGAGGGTAAAAGGGTTAATACCATATTGCTGTGTGTTCCTCTATACGTTTACAGAGAGGTTCAACAATCCTGTCTGTGTTCTAGATGTGTCAGAGGCCCAAGTTGTCCCAACTGCCCGAGTTTTCGAGTGATTTGTATTTGAAATGTGTACTGTGTGACCTCTTAAACCTTGAACCCCTCAGTCAGTCAAGGTGTTTCCTGTCTTACCACAAAATAGCTATAGTTTCAGATTTAGGGAAACCTTAAACAGTATGAAAACTGGTTAGAGAAGGAGGGAGGATGTTAGATTTGAACCTAACATTTCCTGTTTCCTTTAAGTCGTGACTTGATTGGAGTACAGACGATTTGTAATCGTTTCATGGGAATAAACTTCAAACCATCTTTCCCCTTTGCTTTTCCACAGCATGACAGAGCTGGAGAAAGACATCAATAACCTGCGTTCCGGTCTGAAGAGTGTGGAGATGGTCAGTGGCCATTTCTATTGGTTTGCCCTTAAATGGAGCCGGGCATGATGTCCCCGGCAATTCATGTACACTTTTCTCATGATACCGCACTCTCGGGTTGTGGGTTGTCCGATGTGTCACACAGTGAACGAATGCTGTTCCTTGCAGGAGCTGGCGTTCCAGAGGGGACTGCCTCAGGTTTCGGGCGATAAGTTTGTGTCTGTGGTGAGCCAGTTCGTCACAGTGGCCAGCTTCAGCTTCTCGGACGTGGACGATTCTTTGACGGAGTCCAAGGATCTGGTGAGAACAGGGCGGAGGCCTGCCTGCCTGTCTGTCCCTGTTTGTCGGGCATAGAAATACAGTGGCTAGAACGGGGCTTGGACTGCCCCGCTAATTCTATTTCTATGTGGTTAGAGCCACATTGTCTGTATGTCCCCTCTTCCTTCTATTTAGCTGTAGGAGCTCTAACTGAGCTATGAATGTAATGGATGGTTGCCTTAAATATTTTTATGAGGGCAGCACCAATTGCAAATACTGTAACTTTATACTGGTCAAAGTGTTCTTAATATAGCTTTGAAGTCATTTTGTGAAGCTAGTATCGACTAATAGATTTGGAAATGCCTAATGTTTCACTGTGTGACAATGTGGAGGACATAGTAACCCACATCTGTTCATGGGTTACAGTCTACCTGTGTGGACATTGGAATCACTGAATATAGGCAGTTAATGGTTAGCTAAGATAGGTCAGGGCTATCGGTTTCAAAGCCACATTCCCCACTCTTTACAATGTGCCATGTGGAATGTTTTTGATGTGTCTGCAGTGTCCAGTGGATAGAGGGATTTTTGGGTCAAGTTACACTTTACAATGGAAGGGAGGAGGAAACTACATCTGTTGGGAGCAGACCTGGGTTTAACTGTGATCTCCCCTCCCTTCCTGGAAGTGCCAGCGTTTGGGTGTTTGCAGCTTTGTGACTCGTCTCGACGGTTCCAATGCATCAGACGAGCTCAGTCGAGCTCAGATAAAGTATTAAATGTGATTTGAATTGGCATTTGAGCTAACGGGGGCTAGCTTAAAGCTGGTTTAAATCCATCGCGGCACCAAGGTCACACGCGTTCGTTCAACACCAAAAGAAGATTCACCTGTCACACATTGACTGGATTTCATTTAATCTTCACGAAAGATCTGCAATACATATGTCCAGGAAATACTTTTTGCCTGTCTTCGATTTATTAGATGGCTGACTTTCTTCACTCTGTAGTTTCTGAAGGCGGTGCAGCATTTCGGTGAGGACGCGACTCGTATGCAGCCGGACGAGTTCTTTGGAATCTTCGACCAGTTCTTACAGGCGTTCACTGATGCCAAGCTGGAGAACGAGAACATGCGCAGACGCAAGGAAGAAGAGGAGCGACGGTCCCGTATGGAAGCGCAAGTAAGATGGTCCATCTTCAACTAAAGGGAACCGGGAAATGTCCTCCGATATTGGAGACGTGCCGTGATTTGCCACTACGAACCCCAGAGAGCAATTAGGATGAACTGCCTTGCTCCGGGTCAAACTAGCAACCTTTTTAATTACTGTTCAGGTACGCTAATAACTTCGCTGCCTGCAAACGCTAGACGGCCACATATGGTAGTCACTGTCATACACAGTCTTCTACAGCATTTGTGTATATAATTTGCTCAATACATTAAATAAAAGGCTGTGCTACTGCGCATCCTGTAGTCACGAACTCCCCCCTGTTTTGTTCTTTAAGATGAAGGAGCAGAGGGAGAAGGAGCGCAAGGCCAGGAAGGCAAAGGAGAACTGTGAGGAGGACGGGGAATTTGACGACCTGGTTTCAGCCTTGCGCTCTGGGGAGGTGTTCGACAAGGACCTATCCAAGATGAAACGCAACCGCAAACGGGTCAACTCATCAACTGACACTAGCAGGGAGCGGCCCGTCACCAAGCTGAATCTCTGAATCAAAACAACTGTCAACTGACTTGTGCTAGGTTATGTCTGCCCTCTGGTGGCCTGGCATGGGCCTAGCGCCCACTTATTTTCAGAGAGGACAGAATTAACTGCTGAAAACGTACCTGACCAGAAAAGGTGATGAAAAGACTTCTTCTGCTACTCAAGCAACAATAACCCCAACCTTGTGTCTGTCTGGAAACAGACATAAGGTATTACCTCCTCTAGAAACCATGAACCATGGATCAGGGGAATCTCTTTAAGCTATATGTAATTGCCAAAACCTACATTTAAAATGCTGTGGTCTAAATGTTTTGCTCATGTTAGGGAAGTGGACTTTTAAATGGCATAGGACTGGTGCCCAGGAATAGGACACTTCTGGACTTTCCCTGTCAACAATGGAGCAGGAAGTTGAATGAAAAGCAAATGCGTGCGTGCACAGACGGACACAGGCGGACACAGACAGACACACCGGCTGTGACACATTTCCTTTTTTATGAAGGGGAGAAAGTGGAGAATCTTTCCTACTATTGTGTTCAGTCAGTCAGAGAGGCATAGATGAGGATGTCCACCCTATGCAGACTAATAGTGTGTCCTGAAGCACAACCCAGCATGTATGCGTGATTGTGAGGTTTTTTGTAAGTAAAAACTACATTTTTATACAGTTTTATTACAACCCTGCAACGACCTAATTTCCATAATCAAAACCAAATCTCAGATGCAATATTACCATTTTATTAGAGCCTACCTTTAGAAAATAAAGCATTCAAAATGCAACAAAAGATGGGTCAAAACTATATGTTACTGTATATACAGTATTGCAGAATATTAGGACCTGGTTTGAGGTATGCTGATTTGAATAGACATTAAAAATCACTTTCTATTTAATTTGAAGAGTTACCAAAAAGGATTGCTTCTCCTCTGGTAATCCTTATACACTGTGGATATCAGACTGGAAACTATGCAGCCCAACATGTTGAGTTTTGTCTTTGGGAGTTTTGTTCAATATTGTCATGTATGTGTATATTATGTACATATACCAATTCCAGTATCACCGCCTCACTATGTGTCCGACAGAAACCTTTCTGTTATTTGGTCTGCCTCAATTAGGAAAGACCTAAAAACGTTTAGTCACATTTCCACCATCAGCCTCCTTACTTAACTGTGTAACAGCATTTTTAATGTGTACGTGTTTTTTTTTTTTTCAAAACTGCTTTTTTATTATTATTTAAACCATCTCTTATTTTGAAACAGACTTAAGTAATAAACCTGGATGTCAATTAATCTGTTGAATGTTTGTTTCCCACTTACCATTTTCCTTACAGGCCATTTTCTTTTTTAATAACTCTGCTAAAACCGAGATGTGTGTTCTGGAACTATAGTAAGGAGCTTACTCTAACAGCCAATGGGCACAACTCTCCATTCTATAAATGTCATTTCATAAATACTGTTGGTTCAGTCTGAAAATGTTAAAGGATTTCTGAAAAACTGTTAGATGTTAGATGATTAAATTGAATAAATCTGACTGTTGTCTAATTAGGTTACAACAGACCTAGAATCAACTAATTGGAAAGTATTGTCCAATGTGCTCGTCTGGCCGTTGCATTCATCACAGTTCATTGACCTACTTCATTGCAATACTTTGGTCACTTTAATTCAGAAAGCCTTCTGAATAATTACCTTACCTCCAATAAAATCACTGGCAACAATATGGAGACAAAATCACTCCTATTGTCAAGATTCCACATAAATTCTGGAGATAAAACACGATGTGTAGAAAATAAATTATGCTTTAAGACGTTTATTTGTATGGCAAGCAATATAATTATTACATTTTCTAAATGCATTGATATAAGTCTGTCCGGATAAGAGTGTCAGTTTAATTACTACAATGTAAATAGATACGTTAGAAATGTATGAGTGCTATTCAAAACACAGGCTTTTAATACAGGTAAATACAAAATATTGTGCTTCCATGTCATTGTTCCACTATTGTAGATCATTGGTTTCAAATCATGTTCTAGCAAAAAGTTATATCCAGCCATACATGATGACATTTTGAACATTAAGCCCACCTTTGATATAAATGACTAAAATGTTCACCGTTTTTAAAAGTTTAATAAAAATGATGAAAAATGCACTGTATAATCAACCCAAAAAGAACTTGACGCTCAATTGGCAATTATTTAGTTTCAATTTAAATCAGTTTAATTTATTGTTCAATTGGTTTAGGGGTGTCTGGTGCAAAATTTGACACAAGGTATGGTCAATACCAATATTTAAGCAATAAGGCATGAGAACCCATGAATGATTGGTAACAACACCCAACATTGGGATGTTCTTAGGTCCAAGGCAGAACCAAAGATCAATGGATTAATTTGGTGGAAATTTGACCCTGAAAACAAATACGATATTACATTTTTTTTTCCCTTATGTCAAATCTAGTAAGGCATAAAATAATACATTTAATCCACGTTATATTCAAATTACATTCATGATGTTGCGCATCATACAATTTAAAAATGTTCTTAAAATTTCAAAAATAACCTGGCACATGTTATTTTTATTTACACAGTAGATGTGGTTCCAAATGGCACAATTCAATCACAGTGTAGAGCGCTTGGCAATGCTTTACATTGCCAAATTACGCGTTGGCACTTCATCCCTTATAACTAGTCAAAAGACACCCAAGTATGAAATGGCTTTAACATGTTGACATGTTCATGTTGATAATTTTTGTTTCAAATAAAAGAGTAATCACAAACTGGTATCTACAGTTTCAACTTTCGGTACAGTGGGATCGGATACAGTATCTTGTTGAACATCCCTACAGAAGAACACCGCGGGGTTTTTGCAAGCCCACATTGCTACCTCTCCTCCGTTTGCCGGGCTTGAGGAAGACAGCCAACTGTTCGTACCCTGCCTACTAATATACCGGTCTCTAATTCGGTCGGCCCTCGTTCTGACATCCCTGCTTTGGGTTTGTGTCGATAGGTAAGCAGCAATGTTTCTAGTCTTATATCCCTCCTCTCGGCTTCTTCCTAAAAGCATAGATATGTTCGGGTTTCTAATTGCGTAAATCAGCGGGTTTATGGCACCGTTTGCCCATGCCATCCATATGGCCACGGTGTCCATGATGGGGTTGAAGGAGTAATCCCCGATTGCTGTGATAATACCCATCAGACAGTAGGGGCCCCAGCAGAATATTATAAAGACTATCATAATCAGTACCGTCGTGGCAGTCCTCATCTCACTATAAAACCGAAGTAAATATGCATATGTGGTCACCGGCCGCACCCTTATTTCTGACAACCTTACGGTCTTACAGATGTTGTAATGACAGAAACACATAAGCGCAAAGGGAATGAGATAACAGACCACTATTAAAGTTATACTGTAAGAAGTACCCATCCTAGAGGTAGCAGAGTGAAACACGTACATACAGTGGTAGAAGCCCTTTTTATGGACGACTAGATCCTTGGATGTTCGCATCACCAGGTACCATGGTAAGGAGAAAAACAATGCTGTTAACCACACGGCCACCAGCAGCTGAACGGCCTTTTTCCTGCCTATCTTCTCCTGAGGTTGCCTCACGATGGCATAATACCGATCAAAGGAAATTAGAGTCATTGTCAGTGTGGAAATAATACCAAAACATGTGTTAAAGAACCCGTTGGCCACGCAGAAGCGGTCTCCAAACATCCACACACCATCTTTGCTGAAGAGCATCATGAACGAGAACGGTAAACAAAGAACTGCGGTCAGAAAGTCTGACAAAGAAAGGGACATGATAAAAGCATTTGTAACGGTTCTCAGCTGTCTATGTTTAATTATAACGATAACAACTGCAGAATTTCCTAAACTAGAAAGGAGGAAGATGGCCAGAAGCACCAAAGCTTGAGCTACAACCGTTATGTCCCAGAGGACCGAATTCCCCTCCGCGTTCTGCACAAGTTTGTGTTCTTGGTTCTCCTCGCCTCTGGCCGTAATATTTTTACCACTGGCCTTCGTAAAAATGTCTTGTAACGCCGGTGCTATGCTGACTATTTGCAGGGTTAAACCCGTGCCAGACGTGTTGTCCGGAGCCGTGGAGTTGCTGGTTCCGAGCAATGCAATGTTCACGCGGTAATCCATCGGTCATGAATGGGGGGCCTCCACAGATTGGAAAGAGATTCATCCCTCAAACAATATTTGTGTCTCAGTTTAGACGCAGCGGCTTAGATATGTCACGTAAATTACATTTAAATCCCCTCTGCCACTGTGCTATGTGCTCCTCAAAACAGTCTTCATTATATAAAACGTATTCAAACTGGGGACGCTTTCCCTTTCAAATAGGCTATCGATAGAAAAGCGCCCCAGATTGCAATTCTCGCTTGGTAGTCTCATACCTTGTTTTCCATCCTGACCTGTATCCCATTTTCTAGAGTCCCCGCCTTCATTGCGTACAATTTGTGTCCTTGTGACGTTAGGAGCGGTTGCCATGGTTTCAGTGATGATTTTCTTTTCTGTGGTTTTACGCACTTTCTGAATGATTTTATATGTGCAGGTACGTAAGCTTTTCCAACCTTATATAGGAAATCTCATTAACGTGATGGTTCGGTTGGTTGTCTCAAGTAGGCTGTCAAACAAAAACACTGCATTCCGAAAGTTGAAGGAACGGGAACATTCTCCAAAATGTCCATAGTCTACTTGGGACTGTATATTTCAGGCATTCTGCTATGGTAAAGGTAATTAGCCCAAAGGGTAGTCATTCCGATAGCAGTTTTGACAATTTATAAAGGTTTCTTATTATAATATAGATTTTGAAGAACTGGTGTAAATGTTGACTTTCTGTTTCTATTATGATTTGTGGCAAATCATTTCCTCTGATATAACATATAATATGTATAAACAATGTATAAAAAAATATCTAAAACACAAATGTCACATTTTGTTAAGTATTCAGACTCATTGCTATATGACACTCGAAATGTAGCTGTTCCATTGATCATCCTTGATATCTTTCTACAACTTGATTGGAGTCCACCTGAGGTACATTTAATTGACCTGGATGAAGCACACACCTGTGAATGTAAGGTCACAAAGGGAAGCAATTGAATGTTAGTACAGTAAGCGCTTCATTAAACAGCTGTGCTTTGGTTGTTCATACCAGCATGTAGTTATTCCAGGGACTTGCGTTAAATAATGAGTATGTCACTTTCAAAGAAAAGTTTGATGGGTCAGGGATATTTATCTTGGAAATATTGGTTGCCTTGAAATGAGTTCCTTGCTGGTATTAGCTTAATTAGCTAGTGAAAGGTCTGAGTCTAAAGAACTGTATCTTTTGGAGCCATGGCCATAATAATGGGTTGCATTTGGAGCTCTGTCCTAGCTAGGTGTTTGATTGGTTGTAAATGTTATGAAGAGCTATTATGTTAAATTGGGTTCAACCATATGGCCTACTGTAGCGTGACCTTTTTAAAGAGATTTGATACATTACCTTAACCTTAAATCTAAATAAAAATAAAATATTACTAGTTTTTGTAAAATGAAATATTATGTATTTTAGCAGTATTCCTAACATGATTCATTTTTGCTAATCCAAACATTATTGTTTTCATTATTATTATACAACCTCATTTGCAAGAAGTTGGGACGGTGCGTAAAATCCAAATAAAAACAGAATGCAAGGAGTGCAAATCATTTATCCCAGTATTTAATACAAAAAAGTACTAAGACAACATATGAAACTTTGAAACAGAGAATTTGTTTTGTTTTTGGAAAAATACGTGCCCATTTTAAATTTGATGCCAGTAACACAGGTCAATAAAGTTGGGGCATGTTTACCACTGTGTTGCATCACCTCTTCTTTTAACAACACTTTGTAAACATTTGGGAACTGAAGAGACCAACTGCTGTTATGTTGAAAGTGGAATGTCCTATTCTTGCTGGATGTAGGATTGCTGCTGTCCAGCTCTGAGTCCCTTCCTATCCTCACTTCTGACAGGCCCATCCTCTCTGGATTGATCTTTAGTACCAAATCATGCTACTGACCTGTTCCCAATTTACCAAATGTGTTGTATGATATTCCACTAGGTTCAGTTTTTTAGCATTGCGCAACATTTCCAACCAACAGGGTTGTACATTGTATAGCATATTCTGTATTAGCACATGTACACCCTAAAGTGACATCAAATACAAAGTGTTTGTGATAGATTTATGTATTTAGACAAAGTGGACTACTAATTTAAAAAAAATAAAAAAGTCATTTCAGTGTTATTATTATTACTTTAACCACTGCATCGAACTACCTCTCTTTGCTGCTGCTTCCTGAATGAAAATACATATCAGATTTCCATTTGGTGGGGAATTAAACATATATAGCATATCATTGGACATTAAAACAAGTATGTGAGCAGTCGCCACACACCAAAGGTAACACAAGTGATTCCCACTCAAGTCATGTGATACGATTTTCAGAAAGCAGAATTTGGCGATAGCAATAACGTCTGCCACTTTTGTAAATGTTAATATAATTAAATATAAATGAAGTTTCCCCCATGCATGCCCTTCAACAATGTATACGTTTTCTTGGAGAACATCAGACATGGGTGACGCTGTGGCAGATATCGCTTCTGTCTTGCTTGTTCTTCTGTAAAGCGGCGAAGAAGAAACCTGGAAACGTTGTCGCATAAACTTCCGGTCAAACGTTTTGATTTAGCTAGCAAAAATGAAGTCGTTGCGGATATCGACATTATCATCTACTAACGCTAAAGATAGTTAACAAAGTATAACATCAAAGTCGAATGGAGTTTAACTAAAACCATGGGTATGTGGCGAACAATGTTGTATTAGGACGGTTTCGTAGACCTTTTAAACGTCTGATCAAAAAGTAAATCGTCCTTTCGCGGTTTCAACTATAGTAGTATACATTCCAGTAGCGTAAAGCCTTTTTTAGCGAAAGTGTTAATTCGTAGTTAATATGTTATGTGACAGCTAGCTATTATGCCAAAGGGCAGTCTATAAGTCTTGTTTGCAGTGTAACCCTTTTTTCAATTGCTGATATGTTTGGTTCCTTATTTCAGCCGTAGCTATGAGTTCAACCTGTCCGGGTCTGTATTGCGGCAAGACGTTTAGTTTAAATGGCTCATTAGATGGGGAATGTGGGGTGAGTAATGCCAGCATTTTTTGTCTGTTGTTTTGCCATTATATCAACTGTCTGTAGCACTAAGTTGTATAACATCATAGTTGGCAGATACCCTTAAATGTAGTTGATCTGTCAGGTGTGTCCCAGAGGTGAGAGGACGGACATCCAGAAGATCTGTAAAAAATGTGAAGAATCTCCCGAACTCTATGACTGGCTGTACCTGGGCTTCATGGCAATGCTGCCTCTTGTTCTGCACTGGTTTTTCATCGAGTGGTACTCTGGAAAGAAAAGGTAATACCACAATCATGTTTATTTTTTTTTACCTTAAGCCAATTCCACCGTTGTTTTGAGGAACTTGGCAGTCAGTCCACCTGGCCTCAGAGCTGCAAAGCGCGTGTAACCAAACCAACTTAGCATCTCCATTTCTAGCATTTTTACCTGTAAGATTGGCTAAATAAAACTGTTTCAACCAAAAAATGTCTACCGTGACAAGATCTTGATCATGATGTTCGTCTTCTGCCATCGACTCATTTTTTGCATTGTAATGCTCAGGCCTGTGTCACAAGGCTCAATACACATCTCCTGGAATCACAACTTTTCCCACTGTCTCTGTTCATATTCATCATCTGTCATCCATGTTTGGAATGCCCTGGATTTACTTGTACAGAAGTATATATTCAGTTGGCCCAAACATCATAGTAGGACAACAATACACAGCTTACAATCAACTGCATGATACACGACCATTAATTGTGTTTTTAGAAATGTGAAGTGGGTGGGTATTATTTAAATAGTTGATCAACTTTGTATGGCTTCATATTTTCTACAGCTCCAGTGCCCTTTTCCAACACATCACAGCCCTGTTTGAGTGCAGTGCTGCGGCTGTGGTGACTCTGCTGGTTAACGACCCAGTAGGTCTGCTTTCCATCAGGTCCTGTGGTGTCCAGATGCTATCAGACTGGTACACCATGCTGTACAATCCCAGCCCAGACTATGTCACCACTCTGCATTGCACACAAGAAGCTGTTTTTCCACTGTGAGTAGCCTATAATCTACATCATGATTCGGATCTGTGTATATTGCAATTGTAGAGCTGCATTACCAGATAGCCTTGTGCCAAAGTATTGCTGAAATTTCTTTTCATCCAGCAGGGTTCAACATAACATTAGCCCGGGGCCAGTATGACCTAAACCAACATTTTAAATTTAGTGTCTCATTAAAACACTTCTCAACTTTCCAGTTCAATTCTATGGTAGAATGTTATGGACTTTATTAAGTACATATATGCACCATGAAATAATGGAAAAAAGGGACATAACATTTATATGATTAATAAAAGAATGCATAGAAAACATATAACACATTTAATGGTGCTTTTTCACAATTTTATATTTAATGATTAATTTCCTGGTTGCAATTATGATTTGATTATTGAAGTGATATCTGTGTTGGAAGGGCAGGCTCTACCACCCTTTTACCACCCTAATCTTTACAACATGCATCCAATTCATGCAACCTCGACCTGCCATTTGTTTAGATGTGCCATTTGTTTACTACACCTGCCTGTGGGCTTGCTAGCAGTGACACACAAGAAGCCAGTCAACCAACTAGTGCTAGTACTGTATTGATCCCTATTCATGTAATCATAAATGTATTACCTAAACTATTTGACTTTCATATCACATCAAATAAAGCAAGTATCTTCATGAAAATATGCTAATGATATTTAAAGTAAAATGTATTAAAAAGTAATGATGTGCGTTATGTAAACACAATTGCTTCCATCAGCTCTCATGTCTCACAACATATGCCAATTTGATAATGACGTTTAAATACTGTATATCTGTACAATACAGTTGTATTGTGTTTTATTTAAATTCAGTTTGGGCCAGTAGAAATACAGTCCACGCCTGTGAGGAAAAAGTAAGCGCTGGACCCGGTCCGGGTTTAATTTCTGTCTGGGACAGTTTTAGGATGAACTGAATTGGTAACGAGTTGAACATATTAATGTAATTGGTATGTTCAGAGCAGTGTGTACTCCATCAAACAGTGTGATATAATAACATTTGGCTTATTATCTTTGTCTACAGGTACACTATAGTGTTGATTTACTATGCCTTCTGTCTGGTGTTCATGATGCTGCTGCGTCCACTCCTGGTCAAGAAGATTGCCTGTGGGCTGGGTAAATCGGACCGCTTTAAGAGCATTTACGCTGCGCTCTACTTCTTCCCCATCCTGACAGTCCTGCAAGCTGTGGGAGGCGGTCTGCTTTGTGAGTATGATTTCAGAGAAGTTCAGCGTGTGTTGTCTGTGTAAATATACAGCTCTGGAAAACTTTAAGAGACCACTGCAATTTTTACAGGTACTGATTAGGGGATCATTTAAACCAAATATTTTCTAACGAGGAAAAGTATAAAAACCGCTGCTGTGGTCATCACTATCATCCTGTAATAGAACTAGCTGGATGGCAAAAACAGTGCTAATATACCTTAAAAGTAATTGGAATAAAAAAATTACTATTGGCCATGCCAAAATGGTTGAAAGGGAAAGTTTTGAGAGAAGAAAAGAACAGTTGAATTCTAGCTTTACTGGCAAAGGGATGCCACTCAGCCAGGTCAGGAGTGGATGGCAGACCAGCAGATCCAGACCCTGTCATGGCCAGCTCAATCTCCAGACCTGAAGCCCATTGGGAACCTCTGGAATGTGATCAAGAGGAGGACTGATAGTCATAAGCCATCAAACAAAGCCATGCTGCTTGAATTGTTGCGCCAGGATTGGCATAAATTTACCTAACATCAATGTGAAAGACTGGTGGAGAGCATGCCAAGACACATGATAGACTGGTGGAGAGCATGCCAAGACACATGATAGACTGGTGGAGAGCATGCCAAGACACATGATGGACTGGTGGAGAGCATGCCAAGACACATGATAGACTGGTGGAGAGCATGCCAAGACACATGATGGACTGGTGGAGAGCATGCCAAGACACATGAAAGACTGGTGGAGAGCATGCCAAGACACATGATGGACTGGTGGAGAGCATGCCAAACACATGAAAGACTGGTGGAGAACATGCCAAGATGCATGAAAGACTGCTGCAATGCAAAGGCAAATAAAATAAATGTCAGTGCCCGAATACTATCTAAGTTCACTGTATGTGAATTGCGTTGTTTAACATTAAAATGGATGGAGTCTACATGGAAATGTGTAATGTTTCCACTTATCAAACAAAATATATTGTGTCTTGTCTGGTCCAACCGTTAAGAGCAACTGAGACCAAAAATGCCAGCCTTTGACACACCCTCACATATTTACAATAAATTTTTGCTCAGAGCAAATCAACTGGCTGGTAATAATTGTTTTCCCTCTTCGTTTCAGATTATGCCTTTCCATACATTATTTTGGTGTTGTCACTGGTTACCCTGGCAGTGTACATGTCAGCATCAGAAATACAGGTAAGATGCTCCTTATATTGACCTAACCAACATTTTAAAAGATTGTCTACTCTGTCATTTAATGACTGATTATTGCATTTTCTTTGTCTTTCCCTCTTCTTTCCTCGTATTCATAGTCGTTTAAGAATCTCATTGCTAAGAAGAAGAGGTTGGTGGTGCTCTTCAGCCATTGGCTCCTTCACGCTTATGGCATAATCTCCATCTCCCGATTGGATAAACTGGAGCAGGACCTTCCTCTATTGGCCCTTGTACCTGGACCTGCGCTATTCTACCTGCTCACTGCCAAGTTTACTGAACCTAGCCGGATTCTGTCAGAAGGCGGCAATGGACACTAGAACTGTTATAGAAAAATGTGGACAATATTATCCACCTTCCATTGATCCATAAGATATTGTGCTATGGATGTATATGGGCCCTGGTCTTGACCGCCTTCACAGGGAAGGGCAGTACGCCTATAACGACTCTTATAATCACTGTGTACATACGTCTGTAAATAAGGCTCCATATATTTAAAAGGTTCTATAAGGCTCAGTTAGTAGAACATGCCATGTGTAATGCCAGGTTTTTTTCTTTTCTTTTCAGGACCACCCACATTAAAATGTATAAACGCATTTGCTTTGGATAAAGCATCTGTAGAAATTAGATTTCTCGTTTTAAATTATTGAATGGTATTGTGTTCAGTTTTGGACATTTGAACATGGTTGTTGTTAATGTAAGGCATAATATGTTTGTACTGAGGTGATTATACTGGACATGTTCTGTGTTATTTCATAATTTACAGTTACTAGTTCTTAGCTTTTGTTTGTTGTTGTGAAATCAGAGGTGGTCTCTGGATTGTCCAATACATTTTGATGCTCAAGAAACAATGTGCCAAAAACCTCCCCCCCAAATGATGCCCTGAAGCAGATACAATACCTCATTGTAACCTACAATTGTTTATAGATAAAGTATCAACTTCTTTGCTTGGAAAGAAATTAATCTGCTGTTTCTACATAAATTCTGTTGATTACGAGGCAAATGGTGAATTTATTAGATGGCATGTTTCAAACTAGTTATCAATGGATGTTTATCACTTTACTGCCCTGTATGAATTTTAAAACATACTAAACAAGGACTTGACTAGCTAGAATTTTGACGGTTCTAAATTCAGTCAGAAATTTTGCTTTGCTCAAATAAACTAACGTAAATAAACTTGTAAAATGCACTGTTATGATTCTGGAATAATCTCAAGAGTATCTAAAATGTTTAATATGTGCTTCTTTTGTAACTAGAGTTTTTGGGTATTTTTTGTAATAATTCTTTGTCTCACTTTAGATACACAGCAATGTAGGTGTAATGTTTGACTTATTACTGGCTAACAGGAAAAACTCATGCCCTTCAGTTCCTCTTGTATCTTGCTGTTGATGTCCCCCAGTTTAAACATCCTGTTGTGGATCTTGGTCATGAGTCTGTGGATAGCTTCCAGAATCTTCAGATCTTTCTCTGAAGATTTCTGAAGAGTTAAAATGTGTGAGTGTCATAATGTAGTTTAAGTCTTACACTGGGTTCAATTACTATACATCAGGGCTGCCCAACCCTTTTCTTGGGAGATCTATTGTCCTGTCGGTTTTCTCTCCAACACTAATTTAGCACAATGGCTTTTAATAGCTGGATGAAAAACTTAATCGGGTTAGTCAAAAATTTAAGTGATAACCTACAGTACAGTAGATTTCCAGGAGCAGGGTTGGGCAGCCTTGCTCTACATCTTCCAGGGAAATCTGGTCAGTTTATATGTCAGCAAGTACAGCAACATTTGTACTAATGGAAATTCTGGTAGTCTGGAGTCTGGTAAATTGAACCCATTTTTACTTTTAGTTTTCCCACAGTCAAGTGGGAAAGAGATAGAAATAAAACATACATGAAAACTTATTTCGGGATGCCCCCTGTTGTGAAATTACAACAATGCACCTATGACAAAAGGCCTTTAAAATAAGATTGCTTAAAAAAAAGTGGTCCTGTGGCTCAACTTGCCCCAGGGCAACCTGAACACAATTTCAAATTATTTATTTTTCAAATATAATTTAACAATGCATTCTCCCTTTCCATCTTCCCCTTTTTGTTCGTCCTCATGATATTTTTTACAATTACAAAAGAAACTAAATGAGGGAATCAATGTTTACTTTTGCTTTGAAATAATTTTATATCTGGTTGTTTATATGTTGCCAAAGGTTACCTTTAAGACAGAAGATTTTAATACAAAACTATTACTTTACTAAAGGAACAATCAGGGGTTAAACTGGGCTGAGCCCCTGAACTTAAGGACCATCTTTGGTTATGAGAATTACCTACAACTGCAAATCAACAAACAGTAATAAGCATCCTTGAATATTTTATGTTCTTATCTAATCTAAATGTATTTAGACACACAGCTGTGGATAAAAAAGCTGGAAGACTGTCACAATGTACAAAAATACAATCGCATGACAAACTAGATTTTGGCACACATTCATGGTCTACACATAACCTCTATTAAATATCTTCATTGTTGGGCAAGTCAGTTCCACTGGAAATATTTCCACTTTGGCCTAGACTATTGGTTGTACTCAAAGCAGTAATGTTTATTAATGTATTTACACAGGAAACCCAATTCTGATCTATTAATTTTGCTCAATCCTGTCAGCTATTTTGCCAAATATCTAGATAATGGAAAAGCAGCCCGTGAAATGTATCTTTTAGTTGACATTATGCAATAATAGTTTCACGACACAGAAACGTGCCATGATAGCTTTTCTACAATAATTAAAATAACAAATAAACTGTCAGGTATGTAGTTTTTAAATTGAATTATATTGAAATAATATTTGATTCACCAGAAACTTGACATGTTCTTATAGTGAGGCAAAGTGAACAATTGGTTCAAATTACCCCCCAGACTTTGACTCTTCTTGCCGAACAGCCACCACATACTTTTGCTTTCATTTAACAGTCATTATACCTGACAAGTAAAACATTTACTTTGATAACAAAGAAACAGTTTGGGTAACAAATACCACTTTTCCCATTAGACTGGAAATGAAGGGTTGTTCCCGAATACAAGGTGACATGACAGAAATTAGGTACAGTTGTCCAAGGGTTTGGTCAACTTACCCACTGGGCCACCTTACCCACTCTCCCCTATAAAAAACGGTTGGTTGTCCAGTGTTTTAAGAGTCCTTACCTTGGTCACCCTCGTGTCTTCTGCTCGAGCATCAAGGAAACTCTCTAGGGAAAACAAGGTATGACAACCAGGTCTCAGGGGAATACATAACTTAGTATATGTAAATCTTTGACTGACAAATGTTACGTTACGGTACACTATAAAGTGATACTAAAGCATATGTTACGAATGCTACTAAAATAAATACCTGGACGCTTGGGCACATATAGGCATTTGGTTGACCCTCAGACACGAGAGCAATTAGCACCTCGTTCCAAGTAGAGATTATCACGTTCACACTCCCTACTTTTCAGTTTTGAGAATGCACAACAAATAACCAGTTTTTGCTCTCGTTGACTTGTATTCGCATTTTCTTCTCCTGTTTTCTCATTGTCCCAGAGCTGGCGACTGGCGTTTTAACAAGATAAAACGCTAAGCGTTAGAAGTTAGCCGTGGGTGTACATGAGGTGAGTTAGCTATCCGAGGTAAAACGAGGCTTTAACAAATTTGCACAACAACTTTGGTATAGTGTGAAGTACATTTAACATATGATAGAGTATGTTAGAAATTATATTTCACGTTAAGATTAAATGACTGAGGGAGCAATTCCCCCCATATTTAATTAAAATACCATTTGCAGCTTATGGGGAATCATAACTGGATTTTATCTGGAGGGGCAATGCCGCCTTTTGCCCCCCTCGTGTTGACAGGCCTGAGGTTAGGCATCAAGCGAAAACTTAAGTTACCGGGAATGTAACTCCAGTTATATGAGTGGAGCGTAGCCCCCTAGAGGCGTAGCTCTAGCGGTTACCCATGCCGCATAGCGGCCCAGCTTGAAAACAAAATGTACTAGCTCAACCAATCGGGGCAAACCTGCCCCTATATATTGAGCGTCTGCCCTTCATACCCCGTCCCGTTTTTCTTCAGCGAGAATGAACGGGGACCGGTCAGGGCATAATGT
>JACXGK010008628.1:0-21951 GCA_016801125.1 Novumbra hubbsi | reverse complement strand
GAGTGGATACGCTACATGTTCTTTGTAAGCTATTTAAGTTCTGTTTTGTTGTTTATCACAGCACCTTTACTTTTGACGTTTACAGTTCGTGTTAGTGTGTCTTTTTGTTCATTGGATTAAATCACCTTTTACTTTACAAAATGTCCGCTTTTGGTTCCGCCGCACAACAACACCGTGACAGCCATGCAAATGGCTGCCAGATCTGACGTTTGCAAGTAAGGCTAGTTAGCTACAATACTGTTTATGCAGTGACAATGAAATGGCACTGATTTTGACCATGGTACTTACTTTGTTAAAGTTATTTTGCTGCCTTTTTGCCAGCTATTCAGCTATTGTTCTGATCATTATTATGGTTATAATTATTAATGTTGTTATTAAGCACATAATTGAATGACAAACAACTGATTTATTAGTTTCCTAGGGAACAAAAAAGCCATGTGAATAGAAACTATATCTACAAGTGTTTAAAAAAACGGAAAGTAAGAATATGTAACATTCAACTTAAATTAGGTAAAACATCCATTTATACTGACTAGAAATGTTTAATTCAAACTTTAATTAGGTATCACAAACAGCAGCTAGACATTTTAACATTAAAATCTTAATGAAACAGCAGCCAATCGGAAATGCCAAACAATAATCATTGTTAAGAATTTGTATTGTAAAAAAAACATTAAACAGTAAACGCCATTCAGGTGAAATGTTATAGATGATAACTATCATGTTCTGGTAGGCAGCACTGAGTTGCGCCACAAGAAGCTGACAGAAATACTTAAAAGAAGAGTTGCGTAAACTGGCAGGTTTTAATGTTGCAGACCAGAGGTTTTTGCAAGTAGTTGAAAATGTAAACTCTTATTGTTGTGAATATTCAGTGTAAAACAAACACCCCCCTATAGCACACCAACTACCCCAATTTTAAATATTACTTCCAGAGCCTGTCGTCATCCTCTGAACTCCGCTGTCATTAACGAACCAGATGGTAAGCATGTTTTAGCAAGCAGTTGGTGTTTTTTCTATATAGCCTATACTGACATCCGTAGAAACAAGAGCTAACAAGTTTACGTGAAACGAAACTGCCCCTTTATTTTACGTGACAGCAGACATTTATTACGTGACAGCAAACATTTATTGATGAACCAAACTCAACAATTAGTTGTCTAGTGAGCTATGGCAGTTTCCATTAATTAATGAGAAAAAAAAGCATTTACTTATTAACCAAATACACTTCTAAATACCCAGATTGAAGAAAACACATTTAGAGCTCCAAAGCTGAGCTGATGATCTTGTCTATCAGAATTTCGTGAATGGTCACCAAACCACACATATATACGCAGTTTATTTTGATACTCACCTCAAGATCATTATAGCTATTTTTCAAAATAGCCTTTTTCTTATTAACGACAACATCCACTTACAGTTATAGTTTTTTTCAGGTAGATTTCATTATCAAGTGCAGACGGGGACGGGTGGATAGGACAGGGGTTCCGAAGGCTGAACAGCAGGCTGGGGTAATTGTTGTCAGACAGGCTGGGGTTCGGTACACAGGCTGGCTAGGTTTTGGTTGCAGGCGGACGATGGACGGAACGGTGGTTGGGCAGGGAGGCAGAGGTTCGGTACACGGGCAGACTCGGTTGTAGTACAGACGGACGGTTGACGGGAGCAATGGTCGAGATGGCAGGCAGAGGTTCGGTACACGGACAATCGAACTAGGAACAGGCAAGAACAGAACCAGGAATACAAGGGAGCGGATTGACTTGACGAAACACACAAGACGAACTGGCAACAGGAACAAGGAGACACCAGGAATATATACACAAGGACTGATGAGAAAATGGGAGACACCTGGTGGGGGCGGAGACGACATAAGGTAAGACAGGTGTACCGTATCAGGGTGTGATAGAACCCCCTCACCTAGGGGCGCCACCTGGCGACCTACCAGGGACCACACCACACGAGATGGCGGCGGAGGAAATCAGCGATGAGGGCTGGGTCCAAGATGGCTCTAGCGGGAACCCAGCTTCTCTCCTCAGGGCCATACCCCTCCCAGTCAACCAGATACTCATGAGGGGCCGAACGGTGTAAGTCGGGTGGCCATCAATGAGACACGGCAGGGGGGCAGGCCTGGGCACAGGAGCTAGAGGACAACGAGAAACAGGTTTGATACGGGAGACATGGAAGGTGGGGTGAACCCGGAGGGTGCGGGGAAGGAGAAGGCTGACCGCAGTGGAGCTAATGACCCTGGAGATGGGAAAGGGCCCGATGAAACGGTGGGCTAGTTTCTTGGACTCCACTCGGAGGGGCAGGTCTCGAGTGGACAGCCAAACCTTCTGCCCCCGGCAATAACGAGGGGCCGGGGTCCGGCGCCGATCTGCCTGCTTTCGGTATCTGGAAGCCGACCGAAGGAGGGCGGAGCTAGCCTTAAGCCAGGTGCGCCGGCAATGGCGGACAAACAGTTGGGCAGAGGGAACGGCAACCTCCTCTTCCTGGTCCGGAAAGAGAGGGGGCTGATAACCCAACGAGCACTCGAATGGAGAGAGGCCCGTGGCAGAACAGGGGAGCGTGTTGCGGGCGTATTCCCCCCAGGCCAGTTGCCCGCTCCAGGTGGTGGGGTTGGAGGAAACCAGGCAACGCAGGGTGGTCTCAAGGTCTTGGTTCGCCCGCTCTGACTGGCCGTTGGACTGGCGATGAAAACCAGAGGAAAGGCTGGCCGACGCACCGATGAGGGAACAGAACGCTGCAAATGCAGGGACATGCATACCCATGGAGGGCCACCAAAACCGCCGGCGGATGAATGCGAGTGTTCGACGGGAACCGGGGTGGCAGGTGAGGTTAGAGGAATGACCCAACTCTAGTACCTGGGACCTGATCGGATCAGGGACGAAGAGGCAGCCCCTAGGGCCTCCTCCGGGATCCGGGTGTGTCAGCTGAGCGGTACGGACTGCGGTCTCGATGCCCCAGGCTAGGGACGTAGCAAAACAGGAGGCAGGCAGGATGGGCTCAGCCGTGTCCTGGGCTGAGGAGGGGCAGAAAACGAGAGAGAGAGCATCGGGTTTAGCGTTCTTAGACCCGGGCCGGAACGACAGGGTAAACTGGAACCGGGTGAACAAGAGGGCCCATCTGGCCTGGCGGGAGTTGAGGCGCTTGGCATAATGAAGGTACTCCAGGTTTTTATGGTCGGTCCAGACCAGGAACGGCTGTTCCGACCCCTCAAGCCAGTGCCTCCACTCTTCCATCGCCAACTTGACGGCCAGCAACTCACGATTGCCGAAGTCATAATTCCTCTTAGCGGGGCTCAATCGGTGGGAGAAAAAAGCACAAGGAAGCAGCTTCTGGGTACGGGCACAACGCTGCGACAGGATCGCCCCCACCCCAATGGCGGACGCGTCGAGCTCCACCACAAACTGACGTGAAGGATCCGGGTAAGTCACAATCGGAGCAGTGGTGATGTGGCGCTTAAGGTCCAAAAAACGCCTGGTCGGCCGCCAGGGACCAGTCAAAACCGACCTTGGTGGAAGTGAGAGCCGTCAGGTGCGACACCAGGGTGCTATACCCACGTATGAAACGCCGATAGAAATTGGCAAACCCCAAAAAACTCTGAAGCTGAAGCCGGGACGCGGGCCGCGGCCATTCCAGAACTGCGCTCACTTTGCCAGGGTTCATTTGAACCCTACCGGTGGAGATGATGTAGCCCAGAAAGGGGACAGAGGCCTGGTGGAAGTCGCACTTCTCCGCCTTGACAAACAGGTGGTTCTCGAGGAGGCGCTGTAGGACCTGTCGGACGTGGGCAACATGCTCGTCCCGGGGGGGAGGTCTATGGCGCAGTCGTACGGCCGGTGTGGAGGTAAAGACGAGGCCTGTGACTTGCTGAACGCCTCCTTCAGGTCCTGATACACGGCCGGAACCATGGACACATCGGGCGCTGCCTCCGCCCCTGAAGGTCTCTCCCCTCGACCATGTGGTGCCGACTGTAGGCAATGGGCATGACAGACGGGGCTCCAGCCAGTAATGGAACCCGAGGCCCAATCGATGAGGGGATTGTGGCGCCTGAGCCAGGAATGACCCAGAACCAGGGGTTCGTGGGGGGAATCGAGGAGCAAGAACCGGATTGTCTCACGATGGTTGCCAGAGGTGTAAAGCAGAAGAGGAACAGAGGTATGCGTAACCTTGCCCAAAGAAAGGCCATCGATAGCTCTGACCTCCCTGGGGGCGGAGAGGAGTTGGGTGGGGATGGCCAACTGCTGCACCAGAACGGTGTCGATGAAGCTCTCGTCGGCCCCGGAGTCGATGAGGGCTTGAATGGCGTGATTCTGTGAATCCCAACATAGTGTGGCACACAGCATAGTGCGTGAGGTCTGGGACTCCCTCGTCCCTGCTTGACCCACCAGTAGCCCCGCATCTACTGATGGGCTCGACCTTTTAACGGGCAGGCTGAGACGAAATGGCCCTGGTTTCCGCAGTAGAGACAACTCCGACTGTGAATGAGTTGTTCCCGTTCAGTTGCCGACAGCCGTGCTCTACCCATCTCCATGGGCTCTGACGTGTAGGCATCGGGTGACATAACCCCTTGCAGGAGTTCTCCTTGTCTCCCGATAGCTGCTCCCTGCAGGGTGAGGGCAGCCCGGAGCTGGTCCATATCCCTTGCGTCCGCTGGGTCCTTCATGTCCAGTTCGTTCTATCACAACTCAGGGAGTGGACCCAAGTGCAGACGGGGACGGGTGGATAGGACAGGGGTTCTGAAGGCTGAACAGCAGGCTGGGGTAATCGTTGTCAGACAGGCTGGGGTTCGGTACACGGGCTGGCTAGGTTTTGGTTGCAGTCGGACGATGGACGGAACCGTGGTCGGGCAGGCAGGCAGAGGTTCGGTACACGGGCAGACTCGATTGTAGTACAGACGGACGGTTGACGGGGACAATGGTCGAGATGGCAGGCAAAGGTTCGGTTCACGGACAATCGAACTACGAAGAGCCAAGAACAGAACCGGGAATACAAGGGAGCGGATCGACTTGACGAAACACACAAGACGAACTGGCAACAGGAACAAGGAGACACCAGAAATATATACACAAGGACTGATGAGAAAATGGGAGACACCTGGTGGGGGCGGAGACGACATGAGGTAAGGCAGGTGTACCGTATCAGGGTGTGACATTCATGATATTTTTACAACTATTAATGTTACAGAATCACGTCCGGTCACGGCCGCTATGAGAATCTAAAGGAAGGCCATTTACAGCCGTTTCTGGCCGCTGTGGGTTCAAAAAGGTTAAACGATGTCACTTTGTATGATTTTGGACAAAGTCCAATACCATAATACACAAGGAGGATTTTAATAGAAGTTAATTAAAGCGGATCATTCAAAATTCTCACTTTTCTAGGTTCGCGGGAAAAGTCAACTTAAAATATTAATTTACCCAAAGCACTCTAGGAAACCAAATACTTTCTTATAAACAACTTGTAATGTAATTACAGGTGATTACAAGGGAGAAAGAGCCCCCAGGCAGATTCTTCCAAGAAAAGACACACATTCCTGCCAACACACTAACGCCCTCAACCTATGTCAACCAATTAGGGGTAATATTT
Organism: Novumbra hubbsi; assembly: GCA_016801125.1. Classification (NCBI taxonomy): domain Eukaryota; kingdom Metazoa; phylum Chordata; class Actinopteri; order Esociformes; family Umbridae; genus Novumbra; species Novumbra hubbsi. Next base: position 16,371 of record JACXGK010008628.1, on the reverse strand, counting down.
GTGTAAACTTACAGAACAAAGCTTCTCAAGTGTCTCTTAAAGCCACGTACTCAATACAAAATGAAGAATGTAAGGGTGTGTAATCTTTCCCCCAAGATATGTGACGTCAGGACATGTAATTGATATACAAAAATATATGGCTTGACCAAAATGTTTACAAACATATATATATGCATGCTAACATTATGCAAATAACTATATTCATGCATTAATCAATAGGGCTTATAGATAGGCATAATACAAATGATCCTCTTCAAAATCATGATTGACTCTCTGCAGGCTGTCAAGCTGTCTGGTCACAGAGAAAGGCTGTGCTTCTCTGTTCTCGTCTCTGAAAATAAATCCCTCACATCTGAAAGAGCTGGATCTGAGTAACAACGATCTGAAAGATACGGGAGTGGAGAAGCTCTCTGCTTGGCTGAAGGATCCACAATGTGGCCTGGAGTCTCTGAGGTGAGTAATAATAAACAACAACACAAGTGACAGTGGAGAATGTGTTTCCCTCAATCACACTTGTATCAGACAGATTGAGTGAGCAGTGTGATAAGAATCAGAACGGCTTGATAAAACATGCTTTTAGTGAATGTGTCAACATTTTGACTATCCCTTATTAACTTCTGTGGGGATGTTGAGATGAGGAAAGGCCATAATTGACATTTGGAACTTGTAATTGGGAGAAACGAAAAATGGGTAGAGAAACCCAAAAATGGTACCTATTCACTCATTTCGATATATGGTTTTCACACAAGTATGGACGTATTATTTTAGCATCACAGAGATCGTGGAAGGAATCACAGAATTCAGACATAAACACGGAATTTGTCATTTCCTGTTTCAATATTAATAAACTTTAACATCGGATTTTGCCTTCTCTAAGCGTGCAGTAAATCTGAAAGGACATTGGGCTCTCCAAGCTGTATCTGTGTTTGTGTGCGTTCCTTAATTCTACCTCAGTGGTTGTGACAGAGTATCAAGTAAATCTCCAAGAGGTACTTGTTGTCACTCACTGTGCATAACATTACTGTTGTGAAAAAGTCCAGAGACACATCTGTCCAAAACAACAATAAAAACATACATTAATAGTGGAGATATAGAGATATTTTTATAAAGCAATATCATTCTGGTTTAAGCAGCACTGCCCACTGGTTAGAAAATATAATTGCAGCGACCCCCTCAAATCAAATGTAGCCTACTCACATAAAACAAGGAAAGGAAGTACCTGCACCTATTCAAACAATATTGCCAGGAAATATAATATCTATTGAGGTAAGGCAGGAATTCGTAGATTATTTTGTTGAGGGATATGCAGATGCTGATATCACCTACCTCACACATCTTGACCTTAGGTCAGTTCTAGAGCATTTTGACGGAAAATGTGATCTCACTCAGACAGGTCTGTGGGGTTGGTAGTTATACGCTGGTTGTCTCATACCCCACAGCCCAGCGTCCTCTTCTTTATCTACACCAGTGGTTCCCAAGCATGGGTACTAGGACCACTTGGGGTACTTGTCCACAAATGTACTGTGTACAAGTTTATTTTATTGCTAAACGTTTATATTTGCACCTGCCTGTTATTGTTATTCATCTCAAACATGCATAATATAATTAAACTCATCTTATGACAGACCTTTGTTTATGTTTCAGCCGAGGTTTGTTTTCCGCTTTTGAAAAGAAAAACAATGTAGCCTATTAAATAAAGATCCCACAATTTGTGCATGTTCAGGGTTGGTGTGTGGTTGAGCATTTTACTTGAACTATTTATTCAAGAATTGAGTGCTGTTGCAGCTGGAGAAACAGCTGACCCACCCACATCCCACTATGACAGTGTATAGGTGGAGGTGTGACATTACAACATAATACCAAAATAATTCTAAAGATATCACAGATATTGGGGAAAAAATAGATAGATATTATTGGGCCCTATACAAGAGATTGTAAAGGAAGAATCAGTTTATGAATTGACGATTTATTCTCTGCAGGCTGTCAGGCTGTCTGGTCACAGAGAGAGACTGTGCCTTTCTGGTCTCAGCTCTGAAATCAAACCCCTCACACTTGAGGGAGCTGGATCTGAGTAACAACAATCTGAAGGATGCAGGAGTGGAGAAGCTCTCTGCTTGGCTGAAGGATCCACAATGTAGACTGGAGACTCTGAGGTGAGTAATGATAAACAACAGCAACACAACTGACAGTTGGGAATGTGGGCAATGTGTTACCCACATGCACGCTTGCTTCAAATAAACTCTTCCGGATTGAGTGAGCAGTGTGATATTAGGTGACAAGTATCAGTACGGCTTGGTGAAACATGCTTGTAGTAAATGGGTCAATCTTTTGACTATCCCAACTTTTCTGTGTGGATGTTGAGATGAGGAATGGCCAGACTTGACATGTGGATATCCTGAAATTGGAAGGAGAGAAAAAAATTTGACTGATTTTGATATGTGCTTTTTACAAAAGTTTGGACATACTTAAAGTGCCTGCATGCTGTATGTGTTTTTGTGTGTTGTTCTTTAATTCTACCTCAGTGGTTGTGGTAGTGTGTCATGACATTCTCCATGTGTAACTTGTTGTCACTCACTTTGTGTAACATTACAGTTTGGAAAAATCCAGTGACTTATCTGACCATAACAAAAAAAAATACACACATTAGTAGTGCAGATTCTGTAAGTTGAACCAGCACTATCCACTGATTATGAAATATAGCTGCAGCGACCACCTCAAATCAAATGTAGCCAACCCACATAAAACAAAGTAAAGAAAAAAATGAAAAACCTGCACACAATATTGCCAAGTTACTTAATATCAAGCGAGGCAAAGCAAAAATTCTTAGATGCTTTTTGTTGAGGTGTGTGCAGATGCTGATATCACCTATCATACTCATTTTAACCATAGGTCAGCATTGGAGCATTTTGCCAGAAACTGTGAACTCACTCAGACAGGTTTGTAAGGCTTGAAGTGATGCGCTGGTTGTCCCATAACCCACAACCCAGCGGTTATATCCACAGTGCAGCTGGGCAGAGGGTTCGAAATTAGAGAGAGAATTAGACAATAGTATGCCTCTGATGTATGCTACATTTCAGCTGCCAGGACCATTTATCACACACAAGTTTCAATAATAATAATACCTTAAAAAACAATACAGAAGAAAATAGAAAAGAAAAAAGAGAATAAGGTAGGGCCTAGCTAATGGAAGGCATCTTTAAACAGCCTTAAGGCATTGTTGGAAAATGGGGATAGCCTCAGAGTCACGGATGGTTTTGGGGAGAGTTCCAGAGCCTAGGAGCAACCCTTGAAAATGCCCTGTCACCAAAGCTTTTAAGCTTGGACTTCTGGGTTATGAGGTAGCCAACCGCACCAGAACGGAGTGCTTGTGAAGGTTGAAATGGAAGAAGGTCAGAGAGATAGGCAGTTATTTAGGGCTTTATATGTCAGAAGGAGGATCTTGTATTCAATGCGTTGGGAGATAGGAATACAATGTAATTCTCAGAGGATAGGGGTGATATGCTGACAGGACTTGGTGTGAGTGAGTAGTCTGTCTGCAGAGTTCTGAACCAGTTGAAGATGTGATACCAGTAAAATTGGAATTGCAGTAATCGAGACGGGAGGTTACGAAAGCATGTATTAGGGTTTCAGCTGCAAGACGGGAGAGGGAAGGTCTGAGTTAGGTAATGTTGCAGAGGTGGAAAAATTAAGACTTTACAGTCGGTTTGATGTGCTGATCAGAGGAGAGTGTAGAGTTACTTGTGATTTAGATAACATGCTAGATATATTTAACTCATTTTATGTTAGACCTTGGTCTATGTGTCAGCAGAGTTTTCCTCTTCTGTAAAGTAAACAATGTTGCCTATTGAACAATGATGCCTCTATTTGTGGATGTTCATGGTTGGTGTGGGTTGACAATTTTTCTTTATCTATAAAGGGGTATCAATACAGGGTTATTGTTACATTTCTATTTATATCTCCAGACTGGTAAAATATAGAAGCCTAAGGGTTGTTCCACGTTGTAGCGGACAGTCTGTTGAAAAGACAACTCATTTGTGTATTTCTGTTAAGTAGAAGTTTTCCAAATCCCAACCACAAAAACACTGTATTTCATGATTTTATTTAAAACCTACATAGTTTTTCAAAGGTTAATCAATTCGGACCAGAATCAAATCTGATCTTGGATTTTTGTATGAAGTGTTGCATCACTGATACAGGGACCCAAAATGTTTAATGTTGGTTGATATTTTACAGTTTTTTTAAGAAATAATGCAGATTTTCTGTTTATTATTTTATATTTTCATACAATTAACAACTTATAGTTGTTTTGAGTCCCAGGTGATGTCTAAATGTGAAATAAAACAGTCTACCTGTTGGAATATACGTATATGTGTTTCTCAATAAAAACAACTACATGTCAACATATGTTTTTAAATTCTCTTCACATATTTTCAACAATATACTCATAGTCCTCTCAAACAATGTTATTTATTCATCTTTCTAGTTAAGTTTTTTTTAGAATCCACAAGTTAAAGGACATCATTCAACGACAAAGGATGACCTCCTGAGGGGTCTAAAGGTCAAGATAGTGATTGGCGGATTTTGAAATCCCAAAAAGGCCTTAGACATTTAAGAGTTACAAATTGCGTGTGATTGCAGAAACAGCTGACCCGCCAACATCTCATTATTGTACACGTGTTTTATATGGAGGTGTGACATTGAAAACTGAATAACAAAAATGTTCTAAAGGATATCACAGATATTACACCAACTTTTTTGGGCTACACAAGGAGGATTGTAATGTAAGGAATAGTTTGTGAAATCATGGTTGTCTCTTGTCTCTTTGCAGGCTATCAGTCTGTCTGGTTACAGAGAGAGGCTGTGCTTGTCTGGTCTCTGCTCTGAAGTCAAACCCCTCACACCTGAAAGACCTGGATCTGAGTAACAATAATCTGAAGGATACAGGAGTGGAGAAGGTCTCAGCTTGGCTGAAGAAAAAACAATGTAGACTGGAGACTCTGAGGTGAGTAAAAACAAACCACAACACAACTGACAATGGGGAATGTGTTACCCGCATGCACACACCTTCTGATTGAGTGTGCAGTGTGAATCAGAACGCCTTGTTGAAACATGCTTGTAGTAAATTTGTCAATATGTTGACTATCCCTTCACTTCTTAGGAAAAGGCCATAATAAACATGTGGTTATCTTGAATTTGGGAGGAGAACAAATGGGGTCATATTGACTGATTTTGATATGAGTTTTTCACAAAAGTAAGGACCTATTTTGCATTACAGAGATCTTGGACAGAATCACAGAATGTCACGATTGTGGATAGGCAAGGAACCATTTGCAAACATCTTGGCGTATTCGTGGCTTTATTTCCAAACAGAACGATATACATACCACAACAGGCAAACAAAAGGCGCTGGACGATACAGCGGTAATCCCAAAACGAAGAAACCAAACGTGACTTGTACTAAATACAACAATGAACAACCCAGAGGGACAAAACAAAGGGACATATATACATACACACATTAACTCAGATCAGTCACACAAAATCTAGACATAAACACGGAATTTGGCATTTTCTGTTTTAAGATGAGTACCATAGCATTTCTCCTTTAAAGTGTAGTAAATCTGGAAGGTTATTGGGTGTACATATCTTTTCTATTGCTAAAAGTTCATAGTAAGCTGGCACCCTCTTGTTATTGTTATTTATCTCAAGTTTACATGTGATTTAGATAACATGCTAAATATATATAAGCTCATTTTGTCTGGTTGTCAGTCAGCAGAGGTACATTTTCTGCAAAGCAAGAAATGTTACTTATTGGTCTCTATAATTGGGTGTTCAGGGTTGGTGTGTGGCTGAGAATTTCACTTTATCCATATGGTTGAGGATGGGTTATTAAGAATTGACGAAACAGCTGACCCACCTGCTTCCCACTACTGTATTGGTAATTTATCTGGAGGAGTGACATTGAGAGCAGAATAACACAAATGTTTTTAAGGATATCACAAATATTGGGAAAAAAAATACAGACATTTTTTGGGCCCAACACGAGGAGGATTGTAATGGAAGGAATAGTTTGTGAAATCATGGTTGACTCTCTGCAGGCTGTCAAACTGTCTGGTCACAAAGAAAGGCTGTGCTTCTCTGGGGTCTACTCTACAGTCAATCCCCTCTCATCTGAAAGAGCTGGATCTGAGTAACAACGATCTGAAGGATGCGGGAGTGAAGAAGCTCTCTGCTTGGCTGAAGGATCCACAATATAGACTGGAGACTCTGAGGTGAGTAATGATTAACAACAACACAACTGACAATAGGGAATTTGGGGTGCACATGTGTATCAGATAAACACTTCCTGAATGAGTGAGCAGTGTGATAAGAATCAGAACGGCTTGGTGAAACATCCTTACAGTAAATGTATCTTTTTTACTATTCCCCTCCAAAAATTTGATGTGTTTCTTTCACATTATAATAATAATTATTATTATCGCATTTCACATTTAAAAGTATAGTATTTCCGGTTACAATATTGATAAGTACCATTGCATTTCGCCTTCTTTAAAAATGCAGTAAATCTGGAAGGACATTGGGCTCAGCAAGCGGTATGTGTGTGTGTAATCTCTCCTTGATTGTGGTGGTGGAAATGATCAAAGTCCAATTGTCCTATTCTGATCCCAAGACAGTCTTTCAGTGGTCCGGGCGTGGTTTGGACCAGGAATGATCTGGGCCACACTTTTGCGGTAACCCTTCATTGTTCAGTCTATCAGGGTCGCAGGATTCAGAGAGATTAGGATGGAAACTTGCACAACACAAAGTTAGAACATTGACTGCAGAGTTTGGCATCATCTTATTAAATGTAAAAGCTTTGTGTTAAAATGTTTTAAATCCCTTAAAACCGTTACGGTAAGGGGATCCGGATGAAACGGAGGGTTGGTAGGGGATCCAACTGCACGACGTGAGGGAGGAGGTTGGAGTGCAGAATGAATGAAGCTCTCAGTGGATTGAGCGGTGTAGAATGGAGAGGGAGTGAGCGCAAGTGCTCGGATAATAATCCGGGGAGGATGCTCAGGCGAAACGAGCGGAGTGGAAAAAATGCCAAGGCTAGAAAGCCAAACAAAACTTTAAAATACACAGGAGCCAAAACTTAGCGACGTAGGTCTAACCTCGTATAGAACTTAGTTTGAACTGGCAACTGGGTAGCGAGGGCTGGGAACTTAAATAGGGGTGTTGATAGATGATGTCAGGTGTGCGTAGTTGGCAGTGTGCTTGCTGACTGTGGTGCTTGGTGACAGAGGTGTGTACTGTGGCCATAGGCCACTAGAGGGGGTGGTAGGACCAGCAACAGAGGCAGGTCAGGGTGGAACCGTGACAGTTACCAGTGTTCCAACTGGTAACTTTTATGACGTTACCTCAGTGTTCTCTGTGTCCCAGTGCTTGTACTATTATTCAGTGCCTACTTGACTGTGAATAGATATTGATTAGCATTATTTATCAATACATGTAGTTCAATATATTCATTGCTTGTAGTGTGTGTATTGACAGCTTATTAATTATTAAAATGTTACTTCTATGGTACTATGGTTACTAAATTGATTCCTTAGTGAATTTATCATGTGGATATGTGAAACACCAAAATTCCCCGACACTGCCAGGACCATCCTTTCTATAACCAAATGAACCTCTATCCAAGCAGGGGAATAGCATGGAATTGCAGTCATTTTGGTCTAATTAATATAGAGTGGACTTTTTCTGAGACCATGCCACAAGATATTTTGCCACATCTGCATGTTACTAGCGAGGAGAGAACAGAACTGGATGTACAGCTGTTCCCAACCAAAGCTTGGTGCCGTTTTACCCATTACTTGGCCTACAACCCCGATAGATTTGGGATAACATTTTGGTTGGCTGCTGTTAGACACAAAAAAAATGCTCAATGGCTATCCACATCTTGGAAAGGATTAAACCAGGCAAGTGGGTGAGCGAATATATTTTATTTCTATGAATTGGCTGTAGCCTATGTGTTTTTCATCCTTTAACATTTATCGTGTTTATCAAACAACCATTATTTAGGCCTATGTATGGCTATTCATGCGTACATGCTGTGGCAACCAGGGAGTTCAGACAGGGGGTGACTTCACATAGGCTGGAACAGACACACTCAAACTCAGGGTTACAGCACAAAACAAAAAGGTTTATTGACCAAAATCAAAACTCAGGTTCCTCCTCGTTCGAGGGAAAAAACTGCTTTCTCTGTTCCTTTGATGGTTTAGACCTGTGAACAGAGGAACACACTTGGTGGTTAGCGTTGTAGGGCAGTTTTCTGTAGTCAGCCATGCAGGGCTCTCGCTCTCTCTCTGCTTCTTCTCCCCTAAGTCTGGCACTGGGGAAGTTTTATCCCTTTCCCAACGAGCGGATGTGGTGCAGCCGTGTGCCTCATTGACTGGCTAAGGGGTGGTACGTTGTAAAACCCGGAGTGGATTTCTCCTTCCAACTCCGGCCTGGGGCACTGGTCCCCGTGGTGCCGGGGTGTTTGCTGCCATACAGCTCCGGAGTTGCCACAATGCATTGATCACTGCAAACCACAAAATGAAATATTCTCTTATTTTTTCATGTACAAACCAAATTCTAATGGATTTGTCTTTGAATAATTTGAGTTTTGTGTAATTGGTTCTTACACTTTGTATTATATTCTTAATCATGTATTTAGTTTGATAAGACTTTAATTACAAACAAATTATTATATTCTTCAAATTCATTAACCATTTAAAAAAAACACATTCTGTAATGTTGATGTAAAATGTATTGCTATAACACGTTTAATACAACCATGGCTGACCAAAGTGCTAAAACAGGATAAAAATATAAAATGCCTAAAATACACAAATACAATGAAATAAAAACAGCAGCACAGTAAAACAAATCAGAAGTCAAAGTCAGCTGGGATTATAAGGCAAAGTAAAAAAGGTGTCTTTAGTAGTGACTTACAATTAGTTGTGGTCTGCACAGCACTAATGTGGAGTGGTAAACTGTTCCAGATGGGAGCACACACAACAAAGGCTTGGTCACCTATATTTATTTGCATGGATCTCGGGACATCCAAGAGCAGGGGTCTCAAACCGGTTCCACGGAGGGCCGAGTGTCTGCAGGTTTTAGTTTTTTCCTGTAAATTGGTTCCAGGTTTAGACCTAAATAACCAGATGAGGGTAGACCTAACCAATCAGTGACATAATTAATCAATCAAGTACAAGGTGAGAGTGAAAACCTGCAGACACTCGGCCCTCCGTGGAACCGGTTTGAGACCCCTGTCCAAGAGCATCTGGTTGGTCGATCTCAGAGCTTTTGTTTGTGTAAACCAAATATATGGGGGCGTTAGACCATTTAAAACGTTAAAAGCAAGCAATAAAATCTTTAAGTCAATCCTAAAACAAACAGGAAGCCATTGGAGAGAGGCTAAAACTTCTGTTAAATGTTCCCGCTTTCTTTTTCCAGTTAACCCTTTAGATCCCCTAGCGGCCGTTGACGGCATTCCTTTAGAAACCCATACCGCCCCGGCCACTGCCGGCAGAGTTTCTTTAACAACAATAGTTGTGTAAATATCACAGAATCTACCTGACAAAAACTTGATACTGTATTCCCATGAATGTTGTCATTAATAAGACCGCAGAAACGGGTATGCTGTCATGCTGCCATTTTTGTTTTTATAATTTCTTTACTCAATGCGCACCAAAACTGCCTCAGCTTTAAAGTTAAAAGAGGCTGTTTCTGTGTTGCTTGGTGGTACAAAGTTGGGAACGTCCTTGATCTAAAGAAGCGATAACAATGTCGAGGTGAGTAACAAAATAAACTGCGTATATATGTGTGATGTTGTACAGATGCTGTGAAATGATGGTAAAATATTTTAGATGACAATAACATACCTGTCACGATATCTTGATAGGCAAGCTCAGCTGTGGAGGTGGAATGGTTGTTTCCTCAGTCTGGGTATTTAGCAGTGTAGTTGTATCTTTTTTGCCTTACTCCGGATTTCATTCATAAATGGAAACTGCCATAGATAACTAGACAAGTGTCCGGTTCGGTTCATCTATCAGACTAGAAATGTTGTCTTCCCGCAAATGTGTTTCGCTTTAAAAGTAACGAATCGTCACTATTTGTAATGTGCGGTAAGGAGGACCAAAGCACAGAGAGGTTCCAGAGAAGGTTGTTATAAGGTATCCTTGTCAGGTTCGCCTTCACGTTCACTACGCAAGAGTAGGAATTGGCATGGCGCAGCACACACAAATAGTTTAATGTTAATGAAGACAAAATCACCCCAATGCCGGGTGATCTACACAAAACAGCTGACAATCACGCGAGATCCTGGCCGCGAGACCAGTACACGCCGGCCAGGATCAGCCTACCTATGTAGGCACGCAGGTCCGTTTCGTCCATGGCCTTTCAGCCTTGATCGCCGTACATAAGCAGTCCCTCGCCGTTCGTCGTGTCCAGGATGACTCACTCTAGCGACTCTGGCAGGAACATTCGGAACGCCGAGGCTATGCCGTGCGTGGGTCCCTGCCGTGGTCCGGTGTCCTCGGGTCCGCTCTCGTCCACACACGCCGCTCCCCGATGCCCGCTCTCGTAGGCAACCGGGGACCAGGCCACGGAGTCGTTCTTCGCGAGGTACTTTTCGGCGTGGTCCTCGTCGTCACCTCGCCCGTTCCCTCCGAGAAGAGGAGGCTGAGTTAGTTTGTCTTTAAGAAGCCCTCCTGTTCTTCACTTATTACCTGTATTAACTGCACCTGTTTGAACTCGTTACCTTTAGAAAAGACACCTGTCCACACACTCAATCAACCAGACTCCAATCTCTCCACAATGGCCAAGACCAGAGAGCTGTGTATGGACATCAGGGGTAAAATTGTAGACCTGCACAAGGCTGGGATGGGCTACAGGGCAATTGGCAAGCAGCTTGGTGAGAAGGCAACAACTGTTGGTGCAATTATTAGAAAATGGAAGAAGTTCAAGATGACGGTCAATCACCCTCGGTCTGGGGCTCCATGCAAGATCTCACCTCGTGGGGCATCAATGATCATGAGGAAGATGAGAGATCAGCCCCGAACTACACGGCAGGACCTGGTCAATGACCTGAAGAGAGCTGGGACCACAGTCTCAAAGAAAACCATTAGTAACTAGTAGTTGTTTAGAGGGAATTGTGTGAGTAGCCAAAAAACTACATGAAACATGGAGTTAGTGTATGCGCAAAAGTAAGCTGCATTGGTAAAGTCAAGTAAGTAACAGATTCAGGTGAAAGACATTTGGGTGCTTAATTAGTCAATTAAGCAAATTAAGCAAACCAATCAAAATGAGACATCCTTAGAAAAAGGGTTGGGCAACATAGATTAACACTAGAAGCGTCAGAGCGGGCACATTTTACCCAGTTGGGCAACATAGATTAACACTAGATGCGTCAGAGCGGGCACATTTTACCCAGTTGGGCAACATAGATTAACACTAGATGCGTCAGAGCGGGCACATTTTACCTAGTGAAGAGGAAAGAAATTCCAGGACCCTGCTTTTTTTACTTTTCCTAGATATGTGTGTTTCATCACACAGTATTTTTATTATTTTCAAAACCACACCGTGAAAAACAAATTCAAGGCTATTTCATTCCTGTTTAATTTTTGCCCGGTGCGCGTTTGGCCATTTTTGTTCCTGCATTGCAAGGCTGCAATTCTCTTTTCTATCAGCAGATGTCGCAAGGGCTCCTGTATACTAGTCAACTGTTATTGAGATTTTTTTATTTATAGTGAATAAATATATAGATATGGGGTATTCAATTAAAATGTAGAAAGGTCCAGTTAGACCAAATAACTTCAAGCAAAGTTCCGGAACATCATGTCTTATTTGTGTTATGATTCAGTGTCATACATCAGTAGTCTAGTAGTTGTATGTATTTAGAAAACAACTGTTTATTTTATTTGACTCTCAAATAAAGTAAAGTGTACAATTCAATAATAATAATACATATAGCTGCAAGCAGCAATTTGGGTTACTCTTGGGTTATTTTAGGACAATTGGAAAATTGACAGACGTGTACCGTACACATACGAAAAATGCAGAAGTGTAAAAGCAAATTTAAAGCTGCAGCAGACAGGAGGAGTTGAACCAGAAACCCTAGGTTTTACTGTCAGTACACTCTAACCACCGTGCTATCGGCAGTTAATCATTTGACCATTTCGGAATGTTTGGTATTTTCCTAATAAAAATATACATGAAACAGGGTTAGAATTATCTTCTGACGAAATAAGTCATATACCTCCACCTATGTGCGATTGCGTCCTATTCTTGATGTGGGCGTACTGGTGTCAATAATACATCTGTGTGCCAAGTTAGGAAAAAGTTACTAAAACTAAAAGTCCACTGAGTAGTCTAAAGTGTTTGATTGACACAAACATCTGGACAAACATTCGAAAATACACGGAAGAGGGAGCTGATCGAAATAATGCAGATAAGTTCAAACTGACCGATGCCGAACTAAAAGCATTCGTGGGTCTTATTAATTTGAGAGGTGTTACTGGCAGTAAAAGCATGAAACTCAATGATTATTGGTCGGCCGAAATGAAAATCCAAAATTCTGAGATATCACAATCTATCTGCGCTTTGATGACAGGACCACCAGGACTGCTTGCCTTGTGACGGATACATTTGCGATGATATCGGAGGTATTCGTATAGTTTGTGAAAAACTGCAGTGAGAACATAACTGTATTAGATGAAAAACGGTTCCCTTGTGGTGTTGCTTAACATAACTGTATTTGATGAACAACTGTTCCCTCGCGGTGTTGCTTTACACAATACTTGGCCAATTAACACATTTGACACATTTGGCATAGAATTCTGGGTAGTCGCCAACAAAAGACATGTTGAACGCACAACCCTATTCATGGAAAGATGAAAGTAGGCCGGCTGGTCAGCGGTTAGCGGACAATATTGTTATGCGTCTGCGAAAAGGAAAAGTCAGCGTTCAATGTTTAGGGAACAAAACTTGTGAGCTTTGCCAGACATGTTAGCGATTTGAATTGAGACCAAATCTTTTGATTTGCGATGTGGTCTTTAGTTGGGGGATGGGTGCATTCTTTACTAGCTCAAACAAAGAAACCCAGAGCACAATGCAATTCCCTAAGACTAACCTATTAGAGGATTCACTAATGACACACACCCATTAGATTGCTAATTTTCATATCAGTTGATTTTACATGAATGTTTCAAACATAACCTTAATTGCTTCTCCTTGTCCAGCCTATTGTGCAGGTGCGAGATGTTTGAAAATGATGGTTAGGCTCTATAGGTTATATTATGCATTATTTTGTTCCCTGTTTTTTAAATTGGTGGAACATGTTTGATGTTCTTACTTTGTTCTTTTAAATGTCACTTGTTTTATTTAGTGATATTTGGGTTTTGGGAGCAGGTCGATTTATTGTGAAATTGAAAACGTAACATGGACATTGGCCGTAGATCGACAGTGTAAGGTGAATGCTTAAGACAATCTCCTTGACATCGCCAGTTCAGTTGCCAGTTGTCATTATGACTTTATATTTTCTTCCTTGCTATTTGTATTATTACACCAATATTTCCCCACTGCAATAATGACTTTGGTAAGGTGTCAGTAAGTATGTCCCTGTCTGTAGACTCATGAGCAAATTCTGCCCTGACGGCACTTTAGGGGGGTAACAATGGCTTGGCGCTTCTAGTGTTAAAAGAGAGAGGAAACCTAAAAAACTACTGTAGTGCCAAGTTGTACCCACACAGATCAACAATGCAGAGAGGAAAGGAGATATCCAGGGACATCAGGAAGAAGGTACTGACATTACTGACATATTTTAACATTATTGCCGCCAGAAAATCTACAAAGTCTATTATAAAATCCTAACTTAACCTAGGTGGACGGTTCACTACCGCACACATCACAGGGAAAGGAAGGTTGAACTCAATTAGCAGTCAGGCCGGGAAAAACATGCCGTGTCCACCAAATCTAGTGAACGCTGAACAACGGGAAGATGGTATCATCCACTGCTAGAAAGACGAGTGTTGATCCCATTGAAGTGAGTCAGGTAAGCCTTAAATTTTACCAGTACACCTCCTCGCTTTTCCTGTGTTTCAAGATGTTTCCTATGGGAATAAGCATAGGAGAGGTAGCGCAGGTCTGTAGGTAGTCCATGGTATGTTGGATAAGGGAGGGAGACTCATAGTCTGGTCGCCAAAGTCATGTTTTGACAGGAATAATTCAACTGAGGCTCAATGTTAAAAAGAGCTTTTTGATCATATACAATTAAAGACGAGACATCTTGATGAAAAACACTTTTAGAATTGTCGACCTAAGAAGAGTTCTTATCAGCAAAATAACACAAAACACTTGCAAAGGTTTGCTAAATATGTTTATTCATGCACTCAATACTTGATCAGGGCTTCTTTTTCAGGAGTGGCTTGCCACTAGGAATGTGAAACCATTTCCAGGACACTCCAGCCTCAATCCACTCCTTGTAGTAGCTCCCCCAAGTGAATTTCCTTTGTTTGACAATCCTCTCATGGCTGCTGTCATCCCTGTTTCTTGTCCCTTCCAGTCAACTTTCCATGAACATGCTTTGATACAGCGTTCTGTGAACTGCCAGTCTATCCAGCAATGGCTTTCTGTGGCTTACCCTGTGGTGTCGGAGAGTTTCTACTGGACAACATTCAAGTCAGCATTCTTCCATGTCAGCAGTCTTCCAAGTTTGTGGTCATGAGTACTGAACCAGACTGAAAGATTGAGGGCTCAGGAAACCTTTGCAGGTGTTTTGAGTTAAGTAGCTGACTCTGGCTCTTCTCAGGTTGACATTTCTGTATTGTACATTTTTAGATTCTGGATTTTGATTCCCATGAGCTATAAACTGTAATCATCAAGAATTAAACAAAAAAGGCTTGAAATGTTTCACTTTGTGTAATGAATCTAAAAAGTTTGAAGGTGTCTATTTTTTATTTGAATTACAAAAATGAATTTCAATATGTATATATATTTTAGATGCACTTGTATATTGTTGCATTTTTGCATTATTGGTGTCTTCACAGATGTGCATGTCACCCCTGCCATGTACACTAATGCACCCCAATACCCTCACGGATGCTGGTGCGCAACTGTGCGCAGATAACATGCCAGATAGTCCCTCTATTCTTTAGTCCTAATGATACCCACAAAGTTTCTAATTTTGATTTGTCAGACTACAGTACAGTTTTCCACTTTGTGTATGTCTTAAGGGTTGGGCCCAGGGAAGGTGGGGGGTGTTTCTGGATCTTGTTTATCTATGGTTTCTTCTTTGCATGGTAGAGTTTTAACTTGCATTTGTGGATCCTCGTCCACTACAGAATCTTGTCTGTTTTTAGTTCCCCCTGAGGGCCAGAAGTTATTGGCCATACAATTTAGATTTTCTGCCTTGTCCCTTTGTGTAGAGATTTCTCCGGGTTCTCAATCTTTTAATTAGATTATGTACTGTAGATAATGAGATCCCCACCCTTTGCAGTTTAACATTGAAACACATTATTCTTAAATTGTTCCACTATTTGCCTGTGCAGTTTTTCACAGAGTTTTGAACCCTCCCAAACTCATCCTCTCTGGTATGCTCTTTTCATACCCAATCATGTTACTGACCTGTTGCCAATTAAACAAATTTGTTTTGAGATGATCCACCAAGGTTTTATTTAAGCATTACACAACTTTGCTATTTTTTTGTTGCCCCATCTCAGCTTTTTTTAAATGTTTTGCTAATTCAAAGTGGGCATACATTTTTTAAGAACTAATAGCATTTCTCAGTTTCAACATTTTATATGTTGTCTTCATACTATTGTCTATCTAATGTTGAGTTTAAATGATTTGCATATCATTGCATTTTGTTTACCTACTTTTTTGGAAACATGGTATTTATCTATGAAAGCCTGGCTTCTTTTTAATTCAGATTTAATTACCATAGGCTAGGTTGTTTAATATAGTTATATGTGGTTTCAAAATGTGACAGTACAGCTTCAGATTTACAAAACCTTGTGATCAATGTTGCTGAATCTTTTGACTTACATTCCAATCCTCTCTTTGATGCCTAGTTGCATTCACTCACTGACCTGTACTTGACATCTAATTTACCAGTTCATGTACATTTTAAAACAGGTTGGTCAAACATGTAGGGATGGGGACATGAGATACAGGCAATGACATGAGAGACACTATCAATTAATATTCAAATAACTTGTTTTATTTCCTTTATGCTATGTTACTTCATCCTAAATATTACTATGCATGCACAGTAAACGTTTTAGAAACTGAAGTATTCAACCTTTTTTTTACACAATGTAATGAGAAAATGTCTTAGGGAGTAGTTTG
>JACXGK010008627.1:0-12348 GCA_016801125.1 Novumbra hubbsi | reverse complement strand
TAGTGTCTCTCTGTCTTTGTCTCCATGTCCCTCTGTCTTATCCAATCAATGTCAGTGGTGTCAATGCATTAATAATTCTCTCTCTATGTTCCTCTCTTGATTTGTCTCTTGATTCAATCAATGTAAAACCCTTTATTGGCATGGGAAACATTTCTTAATATCTCTCTCTCTTTCTCTTTCATTGTATTTATAATTTTTTCTCACAATCTAAGTCACTTTTAATCTCTATTTCTCAGTGTCATTCTGTGTTAGCCTCTCTCTACAATAACGGAGATAATTTCCATCCTCCCGTTCTCTTTCTAGCTGTCGCTCTAATTTTAATTATAATTCTAATAAATGCTAATTCCTTGTGAATTCCACCAACTGTCATTTCAAGTAAAACACATACTGGATTACCTGGATTAATTAGCTAACAGAAGATATTCTGTATATTTTACTGTATGTTTGCTGGCTGCGTCTCCTTCATGCATGCACACGAGCGACAGAGACAGAACTGAGGGATTTATGGCTCTGAGCTAAGGTTAGGTTTAGCTTAGCCTATTTTGGGGCTTGTTGCCAAAGCTTCCTGATCTGTTCTATCAGTCCCCACTCTCTCTCTATTTGTCTGATGCTTTGTAAGGGAGACAGGCTTGTCAGGCATGTGATCACAAGGAAATATTTTTTGCTCATTCTATTCTCTATTTTTTTCTTTCTCTCTGGTTCAACATCAACCCTAGGGGACGCTCAGGGAAGAACAGTCTGGTGGCATGTGTGTGTGTTGGGGGGCCATCACCAGAAATACACAACACAAGTCAGTTGTTGAGATGTTACATAGTACACCATTAAACATGTTCCATGGATATTCATCAGTCCCCTAAAACCAGTCACCACAACTCACCCTAAAGGAAACGCTTCTGTCTTCTTCCATGTCTTCCGTACCTTCCTCAATTTTTCCTTCTTTTCTGTATTAACTGGGGCCCCGGATTGACAGGAAGAGTGCAGATTGTCAAGGTGTTGAAACCCTGTTTGATATTTGAGACCAAAAAGAGATCATCCACAACAAATAAGGCCTTAATCTGTGTGTTATTACGAGTTATGCCGGGTGCTGCTTATCACCCATAATAAACACCCTCTTATCCATGGTGAACACCCTCCCACCCATAATAAACACCCTCCCACCCATAATAAACACCCTCCCACCCATGATAAACACCCTCCCACCCATGATAAACACCCTCCTACCCATGGTGAACACCCTCCCACCCATAATAAACACCCTCCCACCCATGATAAACACCCTCCTACCCATAATAAACACCCTTCCACCCATAATAAACGCCCTCCCACCCATGATAAACATCCTCCCACCCATGATAAACATCCTCCCACACTGAATAAACGCCCTCCCACCCATGATAAACACCCTCCCACACCATGATATACACCCTCCCACACATACTAAACGCCCTCCCACCCATAATAAACACCCTCCCACCTGTGACAAACGTCCCCTACTAGCATTCCGTTCAGCATAGGTGGCCTGTAAGAGTTTGCTTTAAGCCACATCAATTTGTCACTGCCTGTCATACTAATATAATATTCCTTATTACATTTAAAACAAGATCTACTTACTGATGCACCAACATTGTTTATCCTGTTGTAGAAGTGATTGGATGATTCAATCAAGCGAATCACTCAGTAATTCTGGAGTAATTTTTCTCTCACCAAAGCAGACAACCTGTAGGTTGGTTCCATAACAATATGTTTATGAAATCAAAAATCAATACTAGGGGTTAATTACCACACGTTGTCTCCATTTATCGGTCCTAAACTGGTGTAGGCTGCTACATCTGGTATGTGCCTAAATGAGCCCAATGTCATCAAAACCACTTACATTCAATTTATTTTAATGGCTGACTGAGCTGTGACACATATAAACAACATATTACATATTAGCACAAAATTGGACATTAATCATACATTTGTTAATCTCAAAAGACCCAGACTATTTCTTTTCTTTGTATGTTTTAGTTCGGGGAAGCTTCCTGTCGCAACAGTAAATCGTCAGCACAGCACGGTGTGTTACCATGAGTCCAATAATTTGTTCCTAGCGTGTTACCATGAGTCCAGTCATTAGTTCCTAGCGTGTTACCATGAGTCCAGTCATTAGTTCCTAGCGTGTTACCATGAGTCCAGTCATTAGTTCTTAGCACTAGTCTTTTTAAATGCTGCCTGCTGTTAGATCCATTTTTCTCCAGTGAACATAAAACAAGCATCGTTTGGATGGAGCCCTGATCTGGAGAGACGTGAATGAATCCTCAAATTTGTCACAAAAAAATGAATCCTGTACATAAAGACATTGGCCCTTGATAGCGTTAGTCAAGGACCTTATTTTCCAGTAATGGTTGATTGTATTAATAAAGAAAAGACATCTACTAAATAGTGTAGGAAAAATTATTAAACAAGCATTACAACCTTAAAAATGACATATTTAATTTGGACTTCCACATCATACAACGGGCATTTAAACTGTTATTACATGATGAAATAAAGCTTGCTGCAATAGATGCCTGAAATAGATTGGATGTGCATAAGGTGTTTTCAGCCCCCTGATAGGTGAGCAGCTGATTAATTGAGCATGTGTCCATGTAGAAATGGCAGTTACCTCAACCCAACACTCATGTCCAACACTCAACCCAACACTCATGTCTCAACCCAACACTCAACCCAACACTCATGTCCAACACTCAACCCAACAGTCATGTTCCAACACTCATGTCTCAACCCAACACTCATGTCCAACACTCAACCCAACACTCATGTCCAACACTCAACCCAACACTCATGTCCCTCACTCAACCCAACAGTCATGTTCCAACACTCATGTCTCAACCCAACACTCATGTCCAACACTCAACCCAACACTCATGTCCAACACTCAACCCAACACTCATGTCTCAACCCAACACTCATGTCTCAACCCAACACTCAACCCAACACTCATGTCCAACACTCAACCCAACAGTCATGTTCCAACACTTATGTCTCAACCCAACACTCATGTCCAACACTCAACCCAACACTCATGTCCAACACTCAACCCAACAGTCATGTTCCAACACTCATGTCTCAACCCAACACTCATGTCCAACATTCAACCCAACACTCATGTCCAACACTCATGTCTCAACCCAACACTCATGTTTAATGTTCAGTTTATGTATAATGTTTCTAAAGCCAGAAAGCAATGAAATTTGTTGTAAATAGTGTACTTACATGTTCTATTTTATTGTACACAGTTAAACAGTTAAGGAAAACATTCTGTGTTGTGATGTTCATAATGACTATATGTGGTTTTACCTCAGCGAGCAAAACAACAAACATCTCCCATCAACTAAAATGTCAGGAACCAAATCAAAGCGTAAATCCAGACCTGCCAGCTAATGACAGCATTTTCATTTGTCTGGAATGATGATGATGGCAAGAACATTATATTGCGTTATAAAACGTGTCCTCATTTACTTTCTTAAATCCACTGGCAGCCAATGCAACAAGGCTATCAATCAATCAAATGTGTTTTATAAAGTCCATTTTACATCAACAAATGTCATAAATTGCTTTTACAAAACACCCAGCCTGAAACCCCAAAGAGCAAGCAGCAACAGGGTTGATGCACAGAGGCTAGGAAAAACTGCCTCCAAAACGTAAGAAGCAACCTAGAGAAGAACCAGGCTCTGAGGGGGGACCAGTCGTCTTCTCGCGGTGCTGGGTAAACATAAGGAGATTACAAGATTCTAGTGCTCTTATATAAACAAAGACAACAAACATAATACTTACTAGAACAAAACTATGAAATATACCGTAGCAAAAGAAGCCAAACATTTCTGTTCATCCATCCCTCGCATTCATCCTCCCATCCCTCCCTGCATCCCTCTTTTCTTCTTTTCATCCATCCTCCCTCTTCCATCCGTCCCTTTTGGAGACGCAACTCTTATTGCCATGGTAATAACAGCCCTATCTCTGATTGCAGGGACACACAGGACGCGGGTCTGGGTTAGTCTACAGAGTGATGCATTCTGGGAAATGAGTTTCAAAGGTACGACGATATGTTTAAAAAAAAATTTTATTGGAGGCAGAATAGCAAATATATATAATATATTGTGCTATATAATAGCACAATATAAAGGATATCATTCTACCATAAAGGATATGGTATTGCCTGGCAGATTTTGAAATCCCAATAAGGCCTAACCCTAACCCTAAGACCTTTAAGAGTTAAAAATACACTTTAAAAAAGTGAAAAGGCCGCTTTTGTCAGTGTAGTTTAGATGACGCATCTCACCACCCAATCTGGGCGAGCACACGCCCTCCACTTTAGGTGAAGCAGATGGGGCAGGTGAACCCACAACAAAATAATAGTATCTAAAATCACAGAAATAGCTGCAGGAGCATCAAAGCATTAAAGCAGTTTCTTTGCACAAGGTTACTCCATAGAAATGAGGCCATTCTCCCAAGACCTGGATATGGAGGAACGTTAGATGTTGTTCTGTGAGTACGTAGAAATGAGGCCATTCTCCCAAGACCTGGATATGGAGGAACGTTAGATGTTGTTCTGTGAGTACGTAGAAATGAGGCCATTCTCCCAAGACCTGGATATGGAGGAACGTTAGATGTTGTTCTGTGAGTACGTAGGAATGAGGCCATTCTCCCAAGACCTGGGCATGGAGGAACGTTGTTGTTCTGTGAGTACGTAGAAATTAGGCCATTCTCCCAGGACCTGGATATGGAGGAACGTTAGATGTTGTTCTGTGACTACATAGCGTTGCCCAGAGATGTTCCATAGGTCGTGTTGATCCACAGGCCATGAATGGTCACTATCACTCAATTGAATATACAAATAATAAAGGACCTTGAATGCTCTCTATAAATATTATTAATGTAATTGTCATTTATGTAATTATAAAAACCTTTGAAAACTATTGAGACGCGGATGTTTACCATTTTCATTCAGCGGGTTTCTTTAAATGGTTGTACTGTATCAAGGAGAAGTTGATGAAACCCTGTCTACTAGATACGCTGAAAGCAGAATGCAGTGTCCATGTTTTGTTTGACATTTGTAATGACATGTAGGTGTGTATGTAGGTGTGTCCTAGATACGCTGAGAGCAGAATGCAGTGTCCATGTTTTGTTTGACATTTGTAATGACATGTAGGTGTGTATGTAGGTGTGTCCTAGATACGCTGAGAGCAGAATGCAGTGTCCATGTTTTGTTTGACATTTGTAATGACATGTAGGTGTGTCCTGCTCTCCTTGTGTAACGACCTGTCTTCTGGTATCTCCTCCATACTCTTGAAACTGTACTACACAACAAACCTTCATGTGACGACACGTATGGATGTGCCATCCTGGAGGACCTGGACTACCTGTGCGAACAGAATGGTCTGCAGGTACCACCTCATTTTACCAGCAGTGACAAGGACACCTGCAAAACGTAGGACCAGAGAAGAATGGGTCAGGAAGGGTAACAGTGCACCTGTTCACATTTTCATATGTACCAAAACAGGTGACCTTGAGTCATTGATTTTGCTTCTTAACGGGGGACAGATTGATGTCCCTGAAGTTTAACACTAGAACCGCCAAGCCTTTCAGACCCCCAGTAACCACCAAAGCCTGATGCCGTTTGGCGTAATTAGCATACACATCCTCCCTATTAGCATACACATCCTCCCTATTAGCATACACATCCTCCCTATTAGCATACACATCCTCCCTATCAGCATACACATCCTCCCTATCAGCATACACATCCTCCCTATTAGCATACACATCCTCCCTATTAGCATACACATCCTCCCTATTAGCATACACATCCTCCCTATTAGCATACACATCCTCCCTATTAGCATACACATCCTCCCTATTAGCATACACATCCTCCCTATTAGCATACACATCCTCCCTATTAGCATACATATTTTCCTCCACAGCATCAGTTTATCTACTGAGTGAAATGTATAGAATACTCTAGAAAATAATGAATTGCAGAATTTGTTTGTTTGAATTTCAATTATTTCATACGAAATAATACAAAGAACGATTTTTTCTAAGAACACAGGTTACAGTATTTCTTTTGGTTTATTGGGCTCTACAAAAGTAAGAATTTAAAATTACACAACACTCAAATTATTCAAAGATGAACCTATTCCAATTTAGTTTGGTGGAAAATTAGAGAAAAAATATAAACATGAATTGCCGTACTTCGGCTTAAATCACTGTTGCTTGATAACACATGGGCTACAGCCTATTTATAGAAATAAAACTGATAGATCCAAGGATATGTAGCCTCCTGCATTGTTCAAGAATATGGCAACACAGACTTCTCTTGAAGTAGAAAGATTTACAGTAGCCAACATAAAAAACGAAGTTGACCATTTGATAAAATACGGAAAAGTCACTTGACGATTGTTTTGGACGATGAAGAATATAACACGGGAAAACGGAGGTAAAATAACCTGTAAATATTCTTTAAATTGCTTTCAGTTTGTGAGTTTATAATTCTGACAACGGAACAACGTAACATATCCGCCTATTTAGGAATGGTCTTGGAAGGAGGAGGGTGTGGCTTTCAAAATGACTGTTTTATTTTAATGACAATTTCAAACACTAATTGGTGTATGGTGGTTTTAGGGGAGTGCATGTATACGGGAGTGCACGTTCACGGGAGTGCACGTACACGGGAGTGCACGTACACAGGAGTGCACGTATGTGTGTTTGTCCTTAGTGGAGAGTGAGAACTAGAGAGCTCTCGTGTTTCGCCTCCCAACCCTTTTCAAAGTGCTTTTCTCCCTACAAGGTTTTCACGGCCAGAGATAGTTGTGATGAGTGTTACTGTAATCAGCGCTCTCTTCCCAACCACTTTTCTCAGATACTATGCTCCAGTGCCAAATGCTGCCCTAATCCCTAACTAGCACATTACCGGTAACTGGTCAGATGTGTGACTCTACTGGAAATAGGGTGTTATTTGTGACAGGGGATATCAGTGAGTGGGAGTCAGCTTGACTCTGATCAGTAGTGTGGTATGATATGATTGGACGTGGCAGAAAGAGGTGAGGCATGATTGGATGTGTCTGAAGGAAGTGGGCAGGGTGTGATTGGACGCAATATGACCTCCTGTGTGGGTCGGGACGACATCCTTCAATGTGGCAGGTGGTGTCACAACACCTTCAGATGAACGTCTGTTTTGTTCTCACTGGGAGAAAGAGACAAGGTGGGGTTGGAAAGAGCAGGTGGAGGCAGGTCAATGCACCGTTTGGGAGAGTCTGTGTTGTTAGATGTGACAGCAGGTGAGGGGGAGAGAGGGATGATGTCTTAAGCCTAGAGCCCAGCCCCCTGAGACATGATGGTCCAGCTGTCCCCTGAGACATGATGGTCCAGCTGCCCCCTGAGACATGATGGTCCAGCTGTCCCCTGAGACATGATGGTCCAGCTGCCCCCTGAGACATTATGGTCCAGCTGTCCCCTGAGACATGATGGTCCAGCTGTCCCCTGAGACATGATGGTCCAGCTGTCCCCTGAGACATGATGGTCCAGCTGTCCCCTGGGACATGATGGTCCAGCTGTCCCCTGAGACATGATGGGCACTAGTTGAGGAGGTGCACTAGTCAGGGAGGTGCACTAGTCAGGGAGGAGCACTAGTCACGGAGGGGCTCTAGTCAGGGAGGTACAATGGGCAAGGAGGGGCGCAAGTCAGGGAGGTGCGCTAGTCAGGGAGGGGACTAATCAGGGACTAAAGACTTTTGGCCTAGTTTGGCCTAAATACTAAGCACACTGTTTGGCACTGGCCTGAAACTGCACATCAACCGAGAACACCACACCTACCACTGAAGTATGTTGGAGGTAGCATCATGCTGTGAGGCTGCTTCTCTGTGACAGAGCCTAGAAGGTTAAGATAGAGAGCGGAATGGATGCAGCAGAGTGCAGAGTGCAAAACTTGCAGCCAAAGACACACTGGATTGGCTTGAAAAAAGCTCCTTGATTGGCCCACTCAAAGCAGGAAGCACAGACCAATACACCACCACTCATTAGCTGTATAATCTGTGTTGTTTTTACTCTTGTGTATCTTTAGTTTTATTGTTTATATTTTAACATTTTATATAATGGTTATGTCATTTTATACTTTTTATGTTTTGCCAGGACCCCAGGAAAATAGCAGCTGCTATTATAGAGCTACTGAAGATCTGAATAAATTTTAACTTAAACATATACAGCCTTTTTAAATCAGTGCATATGAGGGAACAAGGCCCATGAGAGGAAGAAACTTTACCCAAGATTCTCCAGCAGATATTGACAGTTTACTTTTACTCTCTCTCTGCTGTACCCCTGAAGAAACATGTCATGTAGCACTGGTGCCCTCTAGTGGTTTAAACATCATTCTGTGTAGCCTGGAGCTCAGGCATCCTATACTGCAGGGGTCTTAAACTGTCTGCTGGTTTTTGGTTTTTCCTTTCAATTGGTGCCCAACTGAGACCAAATTAACCAGGAGAAGGAATATCTTAAATAATTAGTGACCTCTTTAACCAATCAAGCACAAGGTGAGAGTGAAAACCGGCAGACAATTGGCCCTCTGTGGAATCGGTTTGACACCCCTGCCCTATTGGTTAAAATAAACACAACTCCCCTTAGCAAAGAGTATCGGCGCCCTCATGTGGTAAAATGACACACAACTCCCCTAAGCATGGAGCATCGGCGCCCTCATGTGGAAAAATGACACACAACTCCCCTAAGCATGGAGCATCGGCGCCCTCATGTGGTAAAATGACACACAACTCCCCTAAGCATGGAGCATCGGCGCCCTCATGTGGAAAAATGACACACAACTCCCCTAAGCATGGAGCATCGGCGCCCTCATGTGGAAAAATGACACACAACTCCCTGTAGCATGGAGCATCACCGCCCTCATGTGTTGAAAATCTTTATCTACCCTGTATCTCTACCTTTCTGTCTTTCTTTCTGTATCTCCAATACTGGCTGACTCTAATTATTATGCTTCCATGGTAATACAACTGTCTGAAATGACCGGGAGATGAAACTTCTTCCGCTTTCAATGTGGTAGAAAGAGAGACGTTGAGAGACTAAATAACATTGAGAAAGAACGACAGAGCTGTCTGAAGGAAAGGGGATAGAAAGAGGGAAGAGAATAAGAGACAAAAAATAGGGGAAGGATAGAGGGGTTGGATGAGCAATAATAAATGTTCTTTAAAATAAACCAAACTGTTTGTTCTGTCAAAGTGCCATTTTCCCATTGTTGATACAGGCATCCATGAAGAAGATGTTCCTAAAAACCTAAGGATGTCTGAACTTATTGTATAAAGGAGGTGATATGAGACAACAGCGTAATGCTTAGTTAACCCTTAAAGGTTAAAGGCCTTCTTGGGATTTTGAAATCCGCCAGGTAATATCCTGACCTTTTGACCCCTCAGGAGGTCATCCTTTATAGTAGCATGTTGTCCTTGGACAACGTGGATTCTCAAAACCATTAACCAGAAGAAGAATGAATAGACAACATTGTTTAAGAAGACTCTATAAGTATATTGGTGACAATGTGTGAAGAGAATATAAAAACGTATGTTGACATGTAGTTGTTTTTATTGAGAAACACATGGACCCCTCCCACAGGTAGGGCTTATATTACACCTGTGGACATCCCCAGGGGTTCACAGCAACTATAAGTTGTTAAATACATGAAAATATAACATAATATACAGAAAATCTGAATTATTTCTTAAAATAAATGTAAAATATCAACTAAAATGTTCAATTTTGGGTCCATGTATCAGTGTGGGTGGAAAGAATTTGATACATTTGAAATCTTGAAATGTAGT
This sequence comes from Novumbra hubbsi, assembly GCA_016801125.1. Taxonomy (NCBI): domain Eukaryota; kingdom Metazoa; phylum Chordata; class Actinopteri; order Esociformes; family Umbridae; genus Novumbra; species Novumbra hubbsi. Next base: position 2,488 of record JACXGK010008627.1, on the reverse strand, counting down.
GTTTTTGTGGTCAAGATTTGGAAGGACAGACTGTCCCCTACAATGTGCAAAAAACGGCTTTCACAGGCAGGGATTTGGGCAGGGAATAGTGTCTCCAACAACGAAATGAAACATCAATGTGACTAATTGACTGGTCACGTTCCTGGTGAAAATAACTTCATGGGTGTTGTTTAGTTTCTTTTTGATTTAGTCTATTATGTTTTTATTTTCATTTTCATTTTCAGTTTGATGATGTTGATTGTTTATTAAGAAATGAATCACACAAAAATAAATTGTGATTTGTCAAATACGTCTTTTCATAACAGGTGTAGATTAAAAGTGAAATGCTAATTTATGGATAGTCAAGAAAAAGAATACTATAGGAAGTATGTTAAGATATCATAATAATATATGTGCATTGTGATATGATTGAGAATAAAGTGTCACAATGAGTGTGACTTGTTTGTTTCCATGATGTACAGGTTACATGGTACATTTACATTATTAGAGCGAGTTGCATGTATGGAGATGCATAAGGGAGCTGTGTGTGTCATTTGAAATGTTTAGACACACACCTGCATACGCACACACACACCCACATACACACACACACACCCGAATATACACAGATACCCGAATATACACAGACAGACACTATATTCAAAGTATATGTATTAAAATACAATGATTTGCATCAGTCGTGCACCAGAGCTGGCCAGCTTTTATATCCACAAAGCACTACAGCTTGTCCCCCCATCTGTATATATATATATATATAGTGCTAGCTGTAGTACCTTATGCAGATATATTTATATTATGTACATATATCTGCATTCTGCATCTGCATATCTGCGAGTTTCCTCTCTATATGTGTATGAATATCTCTCTCTCTCGCTCTATCTATCTCTCTATATATGTATGAACCGCTCTCTCTTGCTCTATCTATCTCTCTATATGTGTATGAATATCTCTCTCTCTCTCGCTCTATCTATCTCTCTATATATGTATGAACCGCTCTCTCTTGCTCTATCTATCTCTCTATATATGTATGAATATCTCTCTCGCTCTATCTATCTCTATATATTTATTTTCTCTTAATCTTTCTTTGTCTCTCTCTATGTTGGTAGATATATACATCTATAGCCTTCTCTATCTCTCTGTCTTTTACTCTTAACAACGTTGTCTCATCTGAGTCCATCCTCCTAAAAGACAGAGCATGTTTGGCCGTGGTCCTCTTACATGTATCCGTAGTGACGGCTCTGGAGGGCATCCTGCAGATTCCGGTCCTCCCATCTCATCATGCCCCATCCCTAATCCCTCCCACATCCTCTCTCCATCCACATCAACAGGTGTGGCTCACACACAGTCAGTCTATCAGGGCCACCAACCAGGGAGTTTATCACCAGAGGCAGTAACCCTTTTGCACTTCTGCTGTGCCTCTCAGTCAGGTAAGACCAGGTCAGTTATTCATATTTTAACAATAGTAAACTGTGTGTTAGGAGAAAAGCTAGGGCTATGGTTAGGGCTAGGGTTAGGTCTAGGGCTAGGGCTAGGTTAGGGCTATGGTTAGGGCTGGGGTTAGTGCTGGGGTTAGGGCTAGGGTTAGGGCTAGGGTTAGGGTTAGGGCTAGGGCTAGGGCTAGGTTAGGGCTATGGTTAGGGCTAGGGCTGGGGTTAGGGCTATGGTTAGTGCTAGGGTTAGTGCTGGGGTTAGGGCTAGGGTTAGGGTTAGGGCTAGAGTTAGGGCTAGGGTTAGGGGATAGCTAATGTTGGGGTTAGGGCTAGGGCTAGGGTTAGGGCTAGGGTTAGGGGATAGCTAGATATTTTGCTTTGAAAGTGTTTTACTTTTACTTTAAAGTTTCCACACACCTGTCTCCAGATCAGTATCCAAGCTTGAGTGACACACAAACATTAGACTACACTGATGAGAGGATTGGCTGACCTATTAGACCTGCTAAATTAGACCCTGTCCCTTATTAGTGCACTCGGTGCTGCTAGAACCCATAAGATTTGTTAAGAGAATAGGTCTGTTTGGGAGTCAACCACTGTTTCTGTACGTAGCAAGAATGTGAAGGGTGATATCTTGGGTTATCAGAAGAAGATATCTGAAACACACAAAACCAAAAGGACAAGCTGTATTGTAAACACAATGGGAAGGGAGATTGGCGGTTCTAAAACATTTCATCCGAGGGGGCCAAGTTGTACTGTTAGGGGGGCCAGTTACAGTAAACACTATTATGTCATGATTATTTCAGACTCCACATTTAGGGGGCCAGTTACAGTAAACATTATTATGTGATAGTTATTTCAGACTCCACATTTAGGGGGGCCAGTTACAGTAAACATTATTATGTGATAGTTATTTCAGACTCCACATTTAGGGGGCCAGTTACAGTAAACATTATGATGTAATAGTTATTTCAGACTCCACATTTAGGGGGGGCAATTACTGTAAACATTATGATGTAATAGTTATTTCAGACTCCACATTTAGGGGGGCCAGTTACAGT
>JACXGK010008626.1:0-16691 GCA_016801125.1 Novumbra hubbsi | reverse complement strand
GCCTGACAGATTTTCCATTTGTTTTTTGAGGTTCCTAAAAGTGAGTGTTGGTGTGACTGTCTTGACACTGAACTGTGTCTCACAATGGCGTCCTGTTTCAGATGTACATTGCACTCCTCTCTCTCCACTCCCTGGTGATGGTGGTCTTTCATTTCCTGTACTGTTTTGAAGATGATTGGACAAGTAAGTACATTTGACCTTTAACCCGACTGGCCATTGGTCTGGGATCTGACAACAACTGTTTTCTTTTCAGTCCACTCCTCTGAAATCTACCAATGGGGTCTGGTTCTGAAGTGCTAAATGTGGTGTTGTTTCAGATAAGGCAATACCACCCATTGAAGAAAACTGGTTGAAGTCGCTCTACTTCTTTTTTACTCCATACGAGAAGTCATAAATGACTTACTTACTAGTTATTTAGATCCCAAAGCCTTTTGCCGCATGAATGATCTTATTTTGGTGTAAAGATGTGCTGTGGTATTTTGCTCAGCTGGAGTATTATACTGTATTTGTGGTTACTCTGTATATCAGTCGTTCTGAGGGCCCGGTTGTCTTGTGTGAGGCTGTTGAATGTAAACTCAGTTGACCGAACATCTAACACTGGGCACCACGCATCCACAGTCAGCCTGGTGCCTCAGTAATCATGTGTTCAAAATCGTTTTTAATTTGTTATTCCTAGCACCAATGTGAAAGATACCAAGATCCTATGAGGTTGGCAAATGTCTGAATGAACCTGACCTGTCCAAACATAACCTCATGTTATTGACTACAACGTATAGTTAGCCTTTAGGCCTTTTCTGTTCGCAAGGTTTTCAACTGATTTTGCCTTAAATTACTTCAAGTTAAGCAGTAACATATATGGTTGGTTTAAATTTCCTATGTTTGTTCTCATTGTTAGGCCTAGAATTTTATTCAGGCTTTTGCAAACAGCAGCTTTCTGCGGTGGAACACTCCTGTACCCATAGATGTAAGTTACCAATTGGTTACAGAGCAGTGTGCCATGCCAACGCTGTAGTGATCATTATGTTTGGTGCGTCACACTTCGCCCTCGCCGCTGGTCGAGCCTCAAGGCCGATATATCACCCATCCTCAGTAGCGATGCGACAGGTTCCCACAGGGGACAACCAGCTGGGCAGCTCCCTGCAGATACAGCCGTCTAGTCCACGTCAACGTTGCTTTGACCGCTGTCACCTATTTAAATGTTCCCTTCCTCCCTTCAACTCCAACTCCCAGAATGCAGCTCCTTTTCACCTCCAGCGACCGTCATCCTCCTCATCCTCCTGTGCTTTGAGGCCCTCCTCTTCCTCATCTTCACCTCCGTCATGTTCGGGACTCAAGTCCATTCCATCTGTACCGATGAGACGGTAAGTTGTAGGAGCCCTAGTAGAACGCATCCACACGCTCCTCCTCCACCTCTTCATCGGACCTGTTTCAAATGTGGAGCAAATACCTATTGATGCTTCAGGTATGTTTGATTGAGTTTAACTGGTGTGCAGAAAGGACTCGGTCCGTTTGGAACAACTCCATTGGTCTTCTACTTATAGGCCTTTTTACCAGGCAAAATTAATCACCTGAAGTATCTGACATGTATTTCACCCAGGTTTATACCGCTCAAGTCCCCAATGCTGTTGCTGTGGTGCTCTTGTGAACATTGAACTCTAGAGCAGCTTGCCTCCTTACTTACTCTGGTTGAATTTTCACGTTCTAGTGTAAATATGTGCTTTAGTAGAAGACTCTACTTGTAGTTGACGATCTCCTAGATGAAAATGTTCAGGCAGTCATAGCACTTTCTTTCGATATTAAATTAATCTTTAGTGGTTGGCTTGAAATTTAGCTCAAGGCTTGCTGATTGAAGTTACTTTCCGGGTATTGGAAGAAATGTGCCCATTTGTTTCATATGATGTTATCTAAGCAGGTGCCAGATCTGTGCAGAAGATCACGTCTTTAACATCTAATGCTGTAATCTCTAATTAAACTAACGCTCTTGCTCTAGCATCTTTTTGTCTGCAACTTCACGACTGATTGCTTTAGTTAGTGCTCGGTTGTCTCTTAATTACTATTTGTTGGGTTTCATTCCCATCTCATTAAGTGAGGACGGTGCTGCTTTCAGTTTATATTGTAGTGTGTGGTTTTGGACTGTGTAGTAATACGATTAGTCAGTCGGAAGAGGTTTTAAGTAGGGCTGCAATCAATTTTGATTATCAATTTGTTGGTTCTGACAAAAAACAAGACCTATGAAAGATAGGGGTGACTGTGTTGCTCAGCACTGTAACTAAGCCTAAAACTAGTTTCAGATCCGTGTTGAAGTGAGAAATCTTCTGGAATGCATTGGTGAGTTGCGGTCGCATTCTCAGTAGAGCAGTGGGCTACTGGTGTGCGTGGAGTTAGTTTATGGTTGAGCATGGCAGCCAACTTACAAACACATTTTTGAAGTAAAACCAACAAACAAACGTGGAATGCATTGTTGAGCACTGCACTAATGTAACGTTTGCGCTGGCACCGCAAATCTGGTTTGTGCGCAGATACTGGGTCCATCATACTAACCAAGCATTTCCCACATTACTCGTTTGATGATGTCACTAGTGTCATGGAAACCTGCGCGAAAGGCCTCACTAGTCAACCTCAACATAGTTTCAATCTGAATAAATGCAATAATAACCAACATAGAAATCTTATCAAAATTGTCAGTTGCAGCCCTACACCAAAGTACAACCACCCAGTTGGGACGCTGTGTAAAGGTTTAAGATATACATCATTTACTTGTGTGCAAATCGTTAAGCCCTATATTCAATATAAAATAGTACATTGGCAACATATCAAATGTTAAAACTGAGAAAATGTTTCTCGAGAAATGTATGCCCACTTGAATGCCGGTGAACCTGGATAGGGGCAACAAAAGAATGCCTAATGCTTTTGTTTAATGCTTAAACAAAATCTGGTGGAACATCTCAATTTATTAGGTTAATTGGCAACAGGACAGTAACATGATCGGGTTCAATGTCTTGAGTCTTTTAGAAGGAAAGACGGAGAGGGGGTCACCACTCTGTGACAAACTGCACGGGCAAATTGTGCAACTATTTGAGAATAACGTTTCTCAATGTAAAATTGCAAAGAGTTTGGGGATCTCATCATCAATATCATTTAGAGATTCAGAGTATCTGAATTAATCTCTGGACACCAGGGACAAGGGTGAAAACCAATTTTGGATGGCTGTGATCTTCAGGCCCTCAGGCTGCTGATTCTGTAGTGGATGTCACTACATGGGCTCAAGAACCCTTTCAAACACCATCGTCTGTAAACTCAGCATGTCACTGCATCCACAAATGCAAGTTCCATTGCCATGCAAAGCAGAAACCATATAAAAACAAGAAACATCGTCACTCTGGGCCCAAGGTCATTTAAGATGAAATCTCCTGTGGTCTGATGAATCAAAATGTGAAATTTATTTTTGGGAATCATGGACGCTGCTTCCTCCGGACTAAAGAAGATGGGGACCATCCGGATTGTTAAATCAGCACACAGTTCAAAAGCCAGCACCCTTGATGGTATGGGGGTGCACTAGTGCACATTTGCGAAGGCAACTTTTGTGAAATGTGCTACTGATATCAAATTCAAAAGGGGCATGTATTTTTCCCAAAACAATATAATTTCTCAGTTTCAACATTTGATATGTTGTATTTGTACTATTGTCTATTGAATATAGGGTTTCAATGATTTGCACATAAATTCATTTTGTTATATTTCTGCTTTACCCAGCGTCCCAATATTTTAGGAAACAAGGTTGTTGTTTGATTGGTCCACAGTACACTGAAGTAGTTTAATAGGTTCACAGTGCACTGAAGTGTGGTTGTCTCTCGTTTCCAGGGCATAGAACAGTTGAAAAAGGAGGAGAGAAGATGGGCTAAAAAAACTAAGTGGATGAACATGAAGGCCGTGTTTGGACACCCCTTCTCGATATTATGGTTTATGCCGTTGACACGGCCTGGGAAGGCTCATGGGAAGGCTGAATCCTACCAGTATGTGGTCTGAGCCTCCCGGGCATACCAAACTCTGAGACAGGGGTGTGCTAACGCCGTAACAACCATCCCTGCACCCCTCCCACCCCACTCTGACAGTCCTTTACCGAGCTGAATGGGATCTTAACCCCTCTGTTACCTAACTTATTGAACATTGCCTAATTTTATTATTTTTATGTTGCTTGGAAACAAATGCGGAGTTGCAGAGAAAAATGACTACTCTATTACTTGGAAAATGTAAAAAATAAGTTAGGTTCGCTGTTTTAACTACTCTATTAATGTTGTTGATCTTGTTTTTACTGAAGCTCTGTTCGGTTTGATGTACTGTTTCACTTTTTCACTATTCCTTCATGGATGATTCCTTAAACCAAAAGTCCCCTAGGTCATTGACTAAGGACTAAATGGATTAGCTGAAAGTCTGATGAAGTGGGATTCGATCTGTTGACCATCTCCTATCAGTCATATTTGTTACAACATTTTGGTTCCTGATTTTTAAACATTAGCCAATTTAGCTGTTGCAGGTGACCAATGGCTCTGTGTTAGCGTTACATACGCCTACATGTTTACCTTTTGGTCACTTACTCAAGCTAGTGGCTTATAGTTACTTTTGCACATTCTTTGCCCCGAAGATATTTTTTAAGATTGACCTCTTTGATCCTGCTTTTTATGTGCCAAATTAAGACATTTCTCATATCACTGGTTTCATGCACTTGACAATTGTTTTATTCTGTACCTTTTTTGGGGGGGAATTAAACAAAATGTTGTGTTTCCGCAAGTTGTGGAATTTACAAGGAAGACCTGATTTATCAAATTTGTTAGCATTGTAAATCCCGTAATATCAACCAGCCCAACTGTTTTCTGTCGCTATGGAAAACATTGAATGATTTTGACAAACCCTGTAAAACCCGCTTAGGATACGCATAAACAATGACTAATTCTCTGTAACCATTTTCTAAAAGCAGATCGATTGAGTCTTAACTGATTAACCTCTTCAAGGGACAATCTCTAAATGCTTTTGCCTGAGCTAGTTTGAGGGCTCAACCCAATTGATCGAGCAATGGATGCATGTACAATGTAGTTATTTTCCCCATGGTAAAACTACTCTACAAACGGGTTTAGTTTGACTGTGAATTGTGACGATCCCAGGATACCTGTTATCAGTATACACTTTGTATGGCTACGGTGGGTTTAAATGAAACCTTGTGTCCAGGAAACATCTTTGTTAATACTGTCCAAATATGGGATTATACTTCTCTTTTCTGTATTTCTTTTGTGGTTTTACTGTTTAATTTAAATGTAGGGTATGGGGGGGCACGACCGTCAGATGATTGAGGGGGCTTCCCAAAGGGTCCCCTATTTCTTAATGGCCTGTGAATAGGAAGTGCCCTATCTATGTAATACGGTGCCATTTGGGACACTGATGGTTTGCTGGTGCTGTAAGTGTTTCGCCTAGAAGCCAGCTAGTGAAGAATTTCCTTTTTTAACTGACATTTACTGTTCTCTCCTTAACGGGCGCGGAGAAAGAATAAATATCTGTTTGCTATCAGATTCTGTCATTGTTCTCATGTTTCTCTGTGTCCCGTGATTTTCTGCATTTATACGTCTGCATTTCCCTTTACCTTTCTGACACTGCATTTGTTTTGGTTAATTGGTGACTGGATGTGAGTGAGCCAACTACCACTTCTAGTGACGCTTTTCACAGCCTCTCTAAGCCTGGGTTTGTCTCACCTGCTGCTTTCTGAATGGTTTGGCACGGAGGTAAGCTTGCGACTGGACTTAAATTTAGTCTGGGCTGCACATGTTTACCATACCAACTGTGGAATGAATCTATTCCTTAAATAACACAGCATGATGCATGTATTCGTGACTCCATTTCGTTTGACGACTGTGATGCATGCCGGCCTTTAGTGACAGATTTAGCCCGGAGTCGGCTGGGTTGTTTTGTGAAGTCCACACATCCGAAAAAGGCCCCACAGTCAGTGTCTGTGCCTGGCAGTTACAATCGGTCCTGGTTTTACCACACCCACACAATATTCACTTGGCACGTAGCTTTTTATCCAGAACTGATGAAACCCTGCATCCATTTCTCCGGTCCAGGGCATTGAGCGTCTGAAGGCAGAGCCGGCCCGCTGGGAGAAGACCCCGTGCTGGACGGCTATGAAGTCTGCGTTCGGGGGGCCTCTGTCCCCGTCCTGGCTCAGCCCCTTCTCCAACATGCGCTGTAGGAGCGGCTCCCATGGCCACGTGGCCCTGCCGCAGGGGGAGATCATCCAGGAGGACATCATCGAAATACCGCTGGCATAGTTTGGAACCACCCGCTCCGACCGGCCACGCGAACAAGGAGGACAAATGGGATGGGTCCTTATCGGTAATCCAGAGCCGCGTGTGTGCGTGGTTGATTCACCGTTCAGCCTCCAACCATACGAGTGCCTTGATGGATGTCAGGAGGAGTAAGGAGTCACAAGTGTCTTCTGGGTATTCACGTCGGGGACTACGTGACATCGCTGCGTTCCTTTTAAGTGTGTCTCAATGAAATGGCCTTATTTAAACATTTCAATGTTAATGTTACGTTTGAATGGTTTTTAACTCTTTTGCATTACTTTTTATCATCCTAATCCGAGACGTAGCACATTTCACATCATAGTGAGGACATTGGGCCAGTAACTGAAATGGTGCTCGGTCAACTGTAGGTTTCTCTAAATAAAAATGTCTCGCTAAATGCCTAACATGTAGAAGGATCTGAACCTACTCTGAAGTACACAATTATTGCACGTTGGAGAGTAGTTGAGGCTTTCTGAAGGGTTGTGCTTTACTTTATTCTTTTATAACTCATTGCCGGGAGAATTTACACAGCCCTACAGATGTGCCATATTATTGGACCATGTGTTCTATTGCTTACATTTTAATTAAAGGGACAGTCTCGATGTCCGTCTGTTGAGGTTTTTAAAACTTTGTACGTTTTCAAGACTATGGGGGATTTTTATATGCAAGTGAGGGATTTATGTGACAACCAAAATGAGGATGAACCGACATCGGCACCGAACTGTATGTGTGGATGGTTCCAGACTAGCTCAGGTCATCTCCATAGAGGTAGAACTTGTCTGGTTCTTGATATAGACTGTGTTTAACAAATTAGCAACCACCCATTTATAATTGACTATACAAACTAAACGGACACAGCTGATTCAACATCACTCCATTGGTGAGTCATTATTAAACAAGTTTAATCAGAAAATTATTTTAATTGGTATAAATATTCACAAGGTCCAGAGCCAGTGGTATGATTTAGGTAAACCGGTTAAGGAGTGTTGTCCGTAATGAAATAAAAAAAACTGCATCAAAACATGTGACAGTCATTTTCTTGGTGCAAATGAGTTTCAGGTTTTTTTTTTTGCTTATAAGAAAGAAACATAATGTGTTTGTCATTAAAAATAATACATTCATAACAAAAAACAATACCAAGAAATTAAATTGCTTTCCAACATATAAAATAAGTATAAGAATAAAAACATCAAGTAAATGACATAACTATATAAACCCCCCTATTTTAGTAATGTGCTTAGTACCGTAATAATATAGTATTTGTGTGTGCGTACGTGCGCATATATTACATGTATGGATCTTAACATATTACACGTATTAAATTAAATCAGACATACACGTGTGTGAAATAACATACATACACATACAGTACAATTCACCTCACATGCAAATGTCCCCCCGCTGTTACTCAACGTCTTGGGGACTTTAACGCTTCGCTTGCTTTGTTTCATAGAACCAAACCGAAAACAGCCAGCTTCTCTTTATCCCCAAAACAAGAAAATGAAATGACAAAATGGACGACAATACCAGGATTCTGTGGAGTCGGTAGCGTAAAGAACAAGGTAGTTAACGCCACCTTTTCTACCCATATAGTGTAGTGGGCCTGTTCCAATCAGTGTCCCTATTCCCTCAGCAAGGCGGCATGTCTGTGATGCTGGGTTTGGTCCTCAGCAAAAGGCCGACCGAAGCGTTTACTCGCTAAGCATGCAGGGGGAAGTCGCTTACACCTACTGATCACAAGCCGATGGACAAAACGGTGTAATGCTTTCACAACACGAGACTCCAGGAACATGTTATTTACACCCCGTCATTATGTTTGGCCTTGAGCCATGATGAATGTTGCAGAAACAGAGCACATCCAGTGAGGGCCGTCTGAAGTCCCAGAGGTGCAGGACAAAACTAGCCTCTGTTGATGTCAATCGGTTTTGGCTCCGTCGTCTGCTTTTAGGACTTAAAACCAAACATCCGAAGGAGTTTGTCTTAGACTGAAACTGTGGTCACATGAAGTCGTCCGCTTCTCAATAACTATTGCTGCTATCTGCAGAAAAGCCTCCAGTGACACAGAACAAGTGAAACAGAAAAATTCCACCCGGAACTCAAGTGGGCTATCACTGACCCCGGAGAACCCCTGCCGAGGCCAAACACACGCATAAGGGAAGACCCATAGACATGGCCACGATGACACAGGAAACGCACTTCCCCTTTACAACGGTTAAAGGTTTAGTTTGACTTAACACACTTCAGTGTGTCACGAACAGTGCTCCAGCCGTAATTACCTTGATAGTACAAAGTCCACACACTCCACACGGGTCTCTTGGCCCTTGGCCTCCAATCACACAGTGACTGCGGGTCCGTTTGGTGGTCCCGTCCGGGTGGTCTACGCTCCGCTTCGCCAGTCACCCACTGGGTGTTGGTCATATAAAAATGAAGTCTTTGTCTGCCTCTTCTCCAGAGTCTGAAAACTTCCCCCTGGGACTCCTGTCCAGGTCCGGGTTGGGGGATTTGTCCTTGGGCTTGGAGCCGTTGTCCTCAGCGTTGTGGCAAAGGGGGCTCTGCCGCCTGCTGGGGTCTGAGCCTGGTCTCACTGTGGAGGTGGGAGAGAATGTGGTTACGAATGCAGCCAGCAGGGGGAGCCAACAACCACCCAGTCTGACATTATTCTCTGTTTTTCCTCTCAATCTGTCTGGTATGCTGGCAATACCTGGGAACTACTGTGGAAGAGTTTTTCCCGAGAGAAGAAATAAAGTGCGACATGATTCAATGAAACTAAGCCTGTAACTTATTTTCCAACACGAACACACACGGTGAATAAATAAGTTTCTTCCAAGCAGACAACCATGTCATTTCATAAATTTCTTCCATCCACACTGAAGTGCAGATTACTTCATTCCTCAGTTGGCAGTTCAGATAACGGATAGAAGTAAAAAAAGGGGAACTTTAAACCAATCCCAGGGAGCTAGGTGGGGTTGGAGTGTGGGTGGAGGAGTCCTCAGTAACAGCAAGATGCTGCTGTGTGAGAAGTCCATAACATGAGGGTTAGGTGGAGAAGTGGAGGGACACATTCAGTGAAGCTCTGACCCCATTCTGTCAGTCTGTAGCCGTGCTGTAACATCTCAACACGTAACACAGAGGTCAGTCTGTAGCCGTGCTGTAACATCTCAGCACGTAACTCAGTGAGATCATCCTGAACGATACTAAATGAATAAAGAATGGCTGCCATGAAAACCCTTACAACAAAAGTAAGACAAGTAAGACAATCAGAATGTCAGTTTGAGCTTAACATCTTGATTTATCGGCAAGTGTTTTTTATTTTTTAATATTCATTAGTGGAATAGTGAAAGAGCATTGGACTGGATTAAAACCCATGCTACAGCAGTACAAGAACCCATTGAAGTGGCTTAGAACACTGGGCCATCTTTATTCACGAAGCACCCAGAAATGTTAAGCTATTTAAGTTCCGACATTGGGCCTGTAAACAACAACTTGGGCTGGTTCTTCCCTGGGACAGACTGAGGTAACGTACCATCCTGAGAAGAAGGGGTCTTGTTCCCTCCCAGTAGAGGACCGCCCTGCGCCTCCTTATCCGAGGGGGCCCTCTTAAGAGGGTGGGGCAGCATCGCTCCCTTGGGAGACACGTTTCCTCCTGGGGACTCGCAACCCTCGTCTGTCAGAGAGGGGGAGAGAGCGCAGAATGATGAAGGACTTGGAAAACTCTGCCCTCAACCAACAAGAAGAGCCATGCTTCTTAAGTCCCTCCCAGAGGTGAGTACCAATGCTTCGGCTGCTGCTGGTCCGGGGCTTCTGGAGGATGGGGGGCCTGGCGGCTGGGGGCGGCTTGGGGCCCTGCGGAAGGGGCTTGGAGGTGGAGGTGCTCCGGACCCTAGGGGCCGCCTCTGGCTTGGCATCCCCACTTCGGGGGCTCGTCTCTGGGGAGCCAACCACCGCTGAAACCTCCACCTTGGAGCCTCCGGAGGACCTGCTCTCTGGGGGGGCGGGCAGTGGCTTTGCTGCTCTCACACACACACACACACACACACATACTGCATTGAGATAATATCTGAGACAAGGTTGTAGAATTAAAAGAGCCAATCAGGGGAACAGATGCTTCTCTGTAAAATCTGATTTAGCCTGTGTAACGTAAACACAACATTACATATATAATGAAGTAAATAGACATACACTGTATAGATCTATAGAATTAAGCCCAAAAGTTTCTCACCAGTCCCACTGCTGTCAGGACTAGAGGTCTGATCAAACTTGTCCTGGAAGAGAGACAAAAACAAATTTTGATTTCTATACTTTATGATCAGCAATATCATCCTTAGTATCAGAATCAGCAGTATTCACCTACACTGCAGACAATATTGAGGATTATATAATGTGATTTATGGTAGGTATCTAATTAATCCTGAACCATTTAACTTAAGGACCAGTGGATCAATTGTTATTTAGTCAGCAGTATATATGCATTTCCAACACCAGGTGGCGCTGTGGGATGATAGCCTCTGGGCTATTGAGGATACAGAAGGGAACGGAGCCACACGAACAGATGGTGAACCAGGGCTTTAGCTAGTCTCTGTTCTACTGCACACCATAACCCTGTTATCCACACACACGCACACACACACACACACAGATCCCAGAATTGTCAGGTTTTACTATCTTGGTGGGAACGTCTAGTCCCAATAATGTATGTAAATACATCTCACATCTTCACATCACAATTACCCCACAGCCCCAGATTGACCCCGCAGATCCGAGAGGCTCACACGCCAGACTGTTCCTGACGCTTCCCTTTTCTAGAAGGATTGTATTTCAGCTGAGAGGCGTGTCATGGGGGAACCTCCTCCCATCTCATCATGGCCGTTGTTTGGGCGTGTCCTTGGTGGTGTTAGCAAGACGTCTGTCTGACAGCCCCTCTCCTCCGGAACCTCCCCACAGCAGGAGGCACTCTGAGACCTCTTGAACCAGCGTTGAGACGTGTTGACCGGACACACACCATGTCTCAGGTGTCGGGCGCAGTCAGGACGTACCTGAAGTCCCCTTTAGAAAAGCTTGGAAGACTCTTTAATGTTTTGAATGGGAAAGCAGGATGTTACTCGTTTCCCCCTCAGCCAGCATCTCCCTCAGTATTGATTACTCCACCCTAACCCCAACCAACGATGGGCCATCTGGTTCCCCCAGATACACTGGCCAGGGAGGAGGGACTGACCTCCGTACCTTCTGTGTTCACAGACAGTAGCATCCAATCCCTGATTATCCAGGTGAGACCAGTTGGGAATTTTAGTACTGACTCCCCAGTACTGACCAGGACAGACAGGCGTAGTCATATTAATAACATTGGTCCTGACTCCCCAGTACTGACCAGAACAGACAGGCTTTGTTATATTAATATATTGGTCCTGACACCCTAGTACTGACCAGAACAGACAGGTTTTGTTATATTAATACATTGGTCCTGACACCCTAGTACTGACCAGAACAGACAGGTTTTGTTATATTAATACATTGGTCCTGACACCCTAGTACTGACCAGAACAGACAGGTTTTGTTATATTAATACATTGGTCTGGACTCCCCAGTACTGACCTTGTGTGATCCAAAGGCCCGTCTTTCCTGCTTGGCCTTCATCTCGGCCAGAAGTCCACTGCCCATCACCTGGATGCCGTAGCTCCTCCCCCCCCTTGGACTGCCCTTACAGTCGCCCTCGGACGCCTCGTCCACCGAGTCCGGGGTCCGCGGCTCCTCCCAGCGGTCAGAGCTGCTGCAGTCCAGGGGCTGGCTGGGCGGGGCCTTGGTCTCCTTCCCCCTGGTGGGTGGGTCGGAACCTTGGCTCTTCAGCGGGGCCTTGGAGGAGGACGGCTCCTCCGGGACCACGGGTACCGGGGCCGGACTAGACTGGGTTTTCTCTGACTTGTCTTTGTCTGAAGACTTGGAGGAGCGGGACTTGATGAGGTTGAGGAAGCCTCCTTTGCTCCTCTTCCTCTCCCCATCCTGGGAGTCCGAGCTCTTTAGGGACCGTCTGCAAGGGAGGACAAGGGAGGAGTAAAGGATGGGGGGGGGGCAGAGAATTAATATTAGTTGGGCACTTTATGATAATCTGAAAGAGGCAGCTTGTGTCTTGCAGGAAGTGTGCTGGATTTGAACCCGCGCTAGGCACTGCCAGGCCACCCTGGGACACAGAGGAGACCTATCCAACGTAAACACGGACAAGAGCAATAAGTAACTTCTGACAAGTCAGAGTTCTTACTTGGAGTCCATCTTTGTGACTTTTTTGGAGAAGAACTCGTCCACTCCTTCGTCAACTCTCCCGTGCAGGCCGTTCTGCTCCCCGTCATGTGACGTGGGGCTGTTGATCTGCTGTGAGAGGGAAGGACACTAAACCCCATGGCATTTTGCAAGCTCAAACGAAATAAAAAAAAATTCAATTTGTTTCAGAAATTGTTGTGTTACTGATCGCACCCAATTAAAAGTTCTGCAATAGATCTGAGGTTCCTACATAACTCCTGGGACTTCTAGGCTACAACAACCTTTTCACCACTAGCGGTATTCATCTCCATGGTATTCAGCTACTAGAGATATTCATCTCCATGGTATTCAGCTACTAGAGGTATTCATCTCCATGGTATTCAGCTACTAGAGATATTCATCTCCATGGTATTCAGCTACTAGAGGTATTCATCTCCATGGTATTCAGCTACTAGAGGTATTCATCTCCATGGTATTCAGCCACTAGCGGTATTCATCTCCATGGTATTCACCACTAGCGGTATTCATCTCCATGGTATTCACCACTAGCGTAATCCACCCCAATGGTTTGATCCCACATTAAGGGTTGGAGAGGATGTGGTACTCACTGGTATCTTACTGGACTGCATTTTCTTGTTCCTGCGCGGCCGTAGCTTGGTGAAATGATACAGCTTCTTGCACTCCTCAGAAGGCAGCTCTCCCAGGGCCCCAGACGGCCTCTTCTCCAGCCTGGATTGGTTGGAGGCGGGGGAAGGGGCAGGACCTGGGGGGTCTTCCAAATGAATAGGAACATCCTCAAGGGCCTTGTCAAGGTCAAACTCCATCTCTACAGGATACAGCCAGTTACGCGTGGTTACATGGATGTTGAGAACAAACAGGAAAACATTCAGTTGGACGGTGGAAGAAGTCAAAACATCTTACGTCTTGGTCTCTAACAAACACTTAAAAAGATGAGAGATCCTATAGAGTTTATTTAAAATTTCTAAATTCTATAGGCCTGCTTATTAAGAAATGAATATACAGAAATAAGCTTCATCACCAGCTAGAACAATAAATATTTTGTCAAGTATTAGTTTTGAGCACAACATAAACAAAACAATCTCAGTAAGAGATCTGATGTGATTGGCCAGAAGACGAAATAAGAAATGAGGCTGCCTGTGTAAACTCTGCAGTTAGAAGTCCAATACGAGCCTGACAGTATTGCTGTTTCTGAGAGCAACTCACCGAAGGCCCGAGATACTGGACGGAGCATTCGACTGTGGATGCTTTTCCTCTTGGACTTGGGAGTCATCTGGAAACCACAGAAAACAAGGAATTCCAGACCTAAAGAAACACCAACTCCTACTGCTGTTCAACCAGAACTCCAGCAGACAACTGGGATGTGTAACGAGCTTCCCTACGACACTGGAATGTGTAATATTTCAATGCAGTGTTTGCACATGGTTTCCATAAGACACTGGAATGTGTAATATTTCAATGCAGTGTTTGCACATGGTTTCCATAAGACACTGGCATGTGTAATATTTCAATGCAGTGTTTGCACATGGTTTCCATAAGACACTGGGATGTGTAATATTTCAATGCAGTGTTTGCACATGGTTTCCATAAGACACTGGGATGTGTAATAAACTTCCATAAGACACTTGGATGTGTAATAAACGTCCATAAGACACTGGGATGTGTAATAAACTTCCATAAGACACTGGGATGTGTAATAAACTTCCATAAGACACTGGGATGTGTAATGGGGTTCCTATTCCATCCTATTCCAGCTTAAATCTTTGGCCAGGCCAGATCAGAACCATTAGATCCAAACTCAGTAGTCAGTTGACGTACAGCCAGGCTGCACTCTGGGGGAGACCTTTAGGGCTGACTGATGGCTCAGATAAAGTGACACAGAGAGAGATGGGGACTCCAGAGAAGTGAACGGGGATGTTGTTTATGCTGCAGTACTCGTGGACAGACAGGCAGACTGAGAAGCACAGACACACAGACACTCAGAAAGGTGATCTTAGTTGCAGGTGCAGAAAGTGAAACAGAAAGAGTGAAAAGTGAAGCAGCGACAGGACAGGAGTTACTTACACCGGTGCAGCACAACGTCTCCAGGAAGAAAAGATGGAAAGGAAGGGGAATAGGCACAAAGAGAAAGAACATAACAGCAGATAAAGGTAGAAGACTGAGTAAGGCTCAATGAACTCAGAGAAGAACAGATGGAAAATGAAAGACACATCAGATAAAGCCACCTCTCAAAATATCATTTAGCAAAGAGGGAAAGAAAAAGGAAGTAATAAAGGAATACTAGTAGACTGAACCAATACAGAACAGAGAATGAAAGAAACCCCAGGATTCTAAGAGGAGGCTAAGAGGATTCTACTGTATCACGGTACACCTGTACAGTACCCGTGACACGGTACACCCCAGAAGCCCTAACCCCGGAAGCCCTAACCCCAGAAGCCCTAACCCCAGAAGCCCTAACCCCAGAAGCCCTAACCGACAACGTTAAACATAGAAAAACGTATGAATGGAGACAAACTCCCTGAAGAACCTATTTGGAAACCTGCCGTGGAACCCCACGGAACAACAACAACCCCTATTGTTCCACAACGGTGCCAGCCACGGTATGGGGAACCCAGGAAGGTTACTGACCTCCACGGGGGTGTGGCTGACACAATGCCACCCCTGCAGTGGGCCCCGGAGCTGATCCACACACACCCACCATGGATAAGGAGGCATTGAGCTGAATGACATCTGGAGGCCGGTGGCACGTCTCCTTTGGAAACAATGGCCTGGAAACACTGAACACATTCACCGGACGACCCAACATGGGGAAGCACACACACTCATACACACACTCACACACTCTTCTGTGTCTACTTATGGCGTTTATCACTTTTAAATATCTATATCTATAACTCTATTTCTACACCCAGCCGGTGCCCTTGACCTAACCTGCCCGTGGTTGGACTAGACCACGAAGAGGACAGGGGCAGTGGCCAATAAGAGCTGGGAACTCTCCTAAGGAATCGACACCCTTACACAAGGAACAACCAGTTCACCAGAACCAGTTCACCTAAACGGCAGATTACGGGTTTAAAACCAGAATTAGGTTGGCTGGACTGTAAACCAAGATTAGCTCTGCACACCAAAGCCCTCCTAACGTGACGCCCCTGGCCGGAGGAAGGAGTGTGGTGCCATTGGGGCCGGATGCGGGATTCAGACCCCAGGCCCCTGAAGGTGGAGGAACAGGTGTGTACCATGCACGTCTCCAGGTCGTCCAGCCTCTCCGCCTCCATCGTCTCCCCGGGGGTACGTTTGGGAACCCTCTCCTCGGAGACGTCAATGTCCGTGGAGTCCTGCTGGACCAGGGGACGGCCTTTCTGCACCAGGTGATCCGCCTGGCCGGTGGAGATGAACGGGATTAAAGACACTATGCGGTAACTCCCGGTCTGGCAGAGGTCCCAGGTGACAATCAGGTCTACCGTTAAAGCCAAGCGATAGTTCTAGTAGCCGAGTCTGAAAAGCATTTGCATTGGACTGGAGGGCTACAGTAATTTAGTTCATCCTAATTCTTCCAGTAATCCCGTCAGACAGACACCGAGTTCGACAGGATCTCCAGGTGGTGGTCGTCATGGGGAGGAGGGACTCACCAGGGTGTGCTGGGAGCCAGACAGGGCCTCCAGGATCTCATCCACAATGCGGTCGGACAAAAAGGATGCCAGGCTCAGCTTCACCTCACTGGGAAGGATCCCAGCGGACCGAGGGGTGGAGGAGGGGTGGAGGATGGGAAAGATTGTGATTCAGTGACACACAGCAGCATACATGACAGAACCATATGGCGTTCTAACAGAAAAGACAAGAACCTACCAGAACATAACAGAAAATATACAAAACAACAATTGAACAAAAACACAACAAAAGTAGAATGGTGAGAAACAACAAACACCTTAGTTTGTCCCCACAACTGACAGACCCACAGTGTCACCACAACTGACAGGCCCACAGTCTCCCCATAACCGACAGAACCACAGTCTCCCTATAACTCACAGACCCACAGTCTCCCCATAACCGACAGAACCACAGTCTCCCCATAACTCACAGACCCACAGT
>JACXGK010008625.1:0-22014 GCA_016801125.1 Novumbra hubbsi | reverse complement strand
ATCGTGTCTGACCGGGGACCCCAGTTCACCTCCCGGGTGTGGAAGGCGTTTATGGGGAGGCTGGGGGTCGCGGTCAGCCTCACCTCCGGGTTCCATCCTGAGTCTAATGGCCAGGCCGAAAGGGTTAACCAGGAGGTCGGTAGGTTCCTGCGTGCGTATTGCATGGATCAACCAGCGCGGTGGGCGGAGTTCTTGCCGTTGGCCGAATATGCACAGAACTCCCTCCGGAACGCCTCCACGCATATGACCCCGTTCCAGTGCGTGCTTGGTTATCAACCCCCCATGGGCCCCTGGGACACGGAGCCGTATGACGTACCGGCAGTGGAGGACTGGTTCCGGAGGGCGGCTGACACTTGGCGTTCGGCCCACGTGCATTTGGGTCGGGCGGCACGGCGGCACAAGACCGCCGCCGACCGCCGCCGCTCTGAGGCCCCTGTATACGCTCCGGGCGACCGCGTCTGGTTGTCCACGCGGAACCTGCCCCTCCGGTTGCCGGGTCACAAAGGTTCTCATTTTGTCCCTTTTACGTTTTTCTATTCTTGTTCTGTTTTTAATCATTTTGTCTTTGCTTTCCTGGCAAGTGTTTGAATGCTCCTTTTTCTACCCCTACAATCTTTCTGATGATCTAGAGTTTTTTCCCACCTGAAGAAGCTCAGAGCAGATGTGGTTTTCTTACAGGAGATGCATTTGCGCACTAGTGATCACGCAAGCTTGCAGGACTCCAAATACACCCAGGTTTTTCACTCAGTTTAACTCTAGGGCAAGGGTTGTTGCCATTTTGTTTAGTAGCAGGATACAGTTCTCTGAGACCAATGTGATTGCTGACAGCAATGGAAGATACTTGATCATTACGGGGAACCTCTGGAACACACCATTGGTGCAGGTTAACGTAAATGCCCCAAACTTTGATGACGTTAGCTTTGCTGGGGAAAATTCTGTCTCATGATCCCCATAGATTGATATTTAGTGGTGATCTGAATTGCGTTTCTAACCCGGCTCTGGATCGCTCTAGCTACAGAAACCCTGGGAATGCCTCTCCATCTGCCATGTCTACTGATCCCCGGAGGATTCTAAAACTCGTAGGGCTAAAGTTGAGGAGCTCTCTGCTGCCATTCTTGGGATTTATAATCTGCCTGGCACTATCTTGACCTTTTGACCTTTCAGGAGGTCATCCTTTATAGTAGAATGATGTCCTTTATATTGTGGATTCTAAAAACTCTTAACTAGAAGAAAAATGAATAGATAAAATAGTTTGAGAAACCTCCATGAGTATATTTGTGAAAATATGTGTGAATAAATATAAAAACGTATGTTGACATGTAGTTGTTTTTATAAAAAAACACATTGTATACTACAACAGGTAGGCTGTTTTACATCACATTTGGATATCCCTAGGGGTTCACAACAACTATAAGTGGTTTATTGTATAAAGGTATAACATAATAAACAGAACATATAAATTGTTTCTTTCAAAAAGTGTAAAATATCAACCAACACCTCTGAAAACATTTGTAGGTTTTTTTATGAAATATTGAAGTACAGTATTTTGTGGTTGAGAATTGGAAGGCTTCACCTTTACTGGTCCCCTACAACGTGGAAAAAAACGTAGGCTTCAATCTTAATCCGGGTGCGCTCTTTGTCAAGCCAACCTTTAAGGGTAAATTCTCTTTTCCTTGTTTCTTAGTTTATTTTTCTGTACTATCTCTTCATATTTTGCTATTTTTACTTTTCCCCTTATCTAGCTCTGACCTGTTCCCTTTCCTTTGTATTATTTATTATACTTTTATGTATATATGTGTTTGTTTGTTTGTATGTACATGTCTGTCTGGATGCGGGTGCGTGTCGGGGTAGGGTGAACTTGGAAAAGGGTTCTGATTTGCATGCACCTGCGGATAAGATCACAATGTGATTTTCTGGATTTTTGATTCCGTCTCTCACAGTTGAAGTGTACCTATGATAAAAATTACAGACCTCTACGTGCTTTGTAAGTTGGACAACCTGCAAAATCGGCAGTGTATCAAATGCTTGTTCTACCCACTGTATAAACAAAACAATGGTCAGTGCTAGATAGATGTAAAATGTACAAAAACAGCTCACACAACAATGAGCATTACTTCAACTCACATTTTCAGATTATACTAAATACAGAAGCATGATATTCTCTTCAGACAACTAATCACCAAGAAATGTAGTCAATGTGATGGTGTATTGATTAGACAAACTGTTTGCAATGCCACACCACATATTCTTGTGTTTTACAGTTGTTGGCATCAACAAGATTTACAGGTTAAGGTCTGTGATACAGTCAACACAGAAAACAACAAAAGGCAGGTGCCAAGCAATGAACCACAAACTGAAGGCAAACCAGAGTAACTTAAATAAGGTCTCCAATTGGAGACAAGAAGTTCCAGTTGCCTCCAATTGGGGAGAACAGAAAACTAGTAACGCAGAGATGCCTAGAGGCCCCTCTGCAGTCAGGTCCTGACTGTGACCCCATTCACATTCCGGTATTCTATAAAGTCCATAATAATTTAAAGGTGTAAGGGAACCGGACGATCTGAGAGATGGTGGGGACCCAAATGCGTGACGCGAAGAAGGAGCTCGGATGTGACGAGCGGGGTTGAGAGAGCTCAGATGTAGCGAGCAGGGAAAATAGTGGAGGTAGCTTGGATGAAACGAGCGGGATGGATGCTGGGATGGGACGAGCAATATAATATTAGAAAAAAGCTTGAGAGCACAATTTACTGCGGGAAAGATCAGGAGCCAAAAAACAAGGGAAAGCGTTGAGCAGCGCTTCACATACGCATTGTTTGAACTGGCAGTGTGGCTGTAGAACTCAGGAACTTAAATAGGTGTGCTGATGAACGTGATAAGGAGCAGGTGTAAGTAGTTGGCCGTGCGCTTGGTGACTGAAGTGCTTGATGTTATTAGGGAAACGCGCCCCAAGGCCACTAGAGGGGGTGGTAGTACCAATAATGAGTTCAGTCAGGGCGGGACCCTGACAAAAGGTCTTCCTTTAACATTACAGGGATGTCCATATCAGTCAATATTCTGTCCTGTTGTCCTTGGAGTGGGATGACCTACAGGTCGTCGGCCACAGCTTCTACTCTTCGTGGCGTGGAAATCCCTACAACTACGTTTTTGAATTTAATAGTAGACTTTATTGATGTCATAAAGCTGTACTGGTCTGCCGAGCAACCGACCCATGTTGGTCTGCAGAACAACCGACACCCAAGCATCAGATACATATTTTCATACAGTAGTGGTTTACAATGATATTAGGCCTTTCCATTACTCTTTTTCATAACAATTACATGTGGAAGAATAACAAATAACCAATAATATAAGCTCTTAAGTGACCTGTTTAAATGTTTTACCAATTAACCAATTAACACCAAATGTTTATTATATGGACAGACAGATCCAAATGCAGTTCTTTATTCTCAATAAAGGATCAGGGACAGGCAGATGGTCGTTACCATGCAAACAGTGCAATACAGGATATCCAGTAAATGTTGTCAAGAGAAACAAGCACTGGTTGTAATCACGGCTAACCGAACAAATAGGGCTAAAGAAAAGCGTGGCTATCCAAAAAACTTTCTCAAAACGGTTTGGAAAAAAGGCAACGGAGGACTAGCTCTGGGAGTTGGCAACGGAGGACTGGCCCTGGGAGCAGGCAACGGAGGACTAGCTCTGGGAGCAGGCATCGGAGGACTGGCCCTGGGAGCAGGCAACGGAGGACTAGCTCTGGGAGCAGGCAACGGAGGACTGGCCCTGGGAGCAGGCAACGGAACGACAACGGTCTGACGTGGGGCAGGTGCTGGGACGTGGGCCGGTTGTGGAGCTTGTGCTGAGACGAGGGCCGGACTTGGAGTAGGTGCTGTGACGTGGACCGGTCGTGGAGCAGGTGCTGAGACGTGGGTCGGACGTGAAGCAGGTGCTGGGACGTGGGCCGGTCGTGGAGCATGTGCTGGGACGAGGGCCGGTCGTGGAGCAGGTGCTGTGACATGGACCGGTCGTGGAGCAGGTGCTGAGACGAGGGTCAGACGTGAAGCAGGTACTGGGACGTGGGCCGGTCGTGGAGCATGTGCTGGGACGAGGGCCGGACGTGACGCAGGTGCTTTGACGTGGACTGATCGTGGGGCAGGTGCTATGGCACCGGTGGTAATCCTAGCGGGCCCTGGAGCGGCAGCTGTTCGCATCCCAGGGCCCGGGGCAATGAGCAGGTGACGGGCGACGAGCAGGTGCTTTCCCACGGGCTGCCTGTTTACCAGGCCCCAACCCGGGATGCCTGGCTAGCCTGCCCCCTTCCCAGGGAGACAGGCGGGAGCCCGCGGTCAGCGCAGACAGGGACATGTACTAAGACTGTCTGGATCTCCAATCAGATACCAGCCACTCATCCCACGGGGACCCTACTAGCCCCCCCAAAACATTGTTTGGGGGGGCCCCTGGGAAGTAGCTGGGCTGGGTGCCGAGGTAACCCTTGGAACTCGGGTTGAAGGTGGACTTGTCCACCCCCTGTTGACACCCCAGTCTGGATCATCATATGGAAGATCCCAGTCCTCATACTCTGCCCCTGAATCGTCAGAGGAGAGAGTTGGATCCCCAGTCTCCCAACCAGGTGTACTGCTCTCTCCCCCGACGCTGCTCATCGAATCCCGCTGGTTCCATGTGGTGGTTTATTCTATCACGGTTGCGGTGTGGAGTGGAACCAAATGCAGAAATTCTTTAAGGAAAGGTGAATTTAATCCAAGAACACAAGACGAACTAACATGAACAGTAAACGTAAATGAAAGGTGCTAAATGACATAGTAAAAAACATACAAACAATTTACAAAGAAATGTGTAGCGTATCCACTGTGCATTGGATTAAACAAAAGACAAACCGTGAACGTTGTATACCAAACACAAACAATAAACCACACATAGTGTGGTGCTAACACAGCCTAAGTAGGCTCCCCAATCAGAGGCAACTGAACACAGCTGCTTTGACTGGGGAGCCCACAGCGGCATAGAGAAGGCCAGAGGCCTCTCTAAGTGTCCTGTCCTGACTGGGGGTGAGCCCAAGGCACAGAGAAGGCTTGGGGCTCCAGCCAGGACATGACAGGTATGGACTCAACCAACATGGTTTGCTCCAGTCTCTATGTCATGCAGTGGTCCTTCAATGGGAGTAGGTAGGACACCTCTCACACTCTTGTGAATTTTGTCCAGAACCGGGGCATTCTTTAGCCCTTTGTTGGTTGGAGGTCATTCCCTTCTTCTCAAACAAGAGTAACTAGGACTAGAATTAGTCCAGCTTTCTGAATCGGGCATTGCTGGAGACTCGCCTTACTTCAAAGTAGAATCTTCTTGGGACAGTGTGTGGGTGTATAGGGCTAGGTTGATCCGTACCTGCCATGTCCTTCAAGCAGAACTCGAAAATCAGTCCTTGACACTTACCATTTTTAAGTGTCCAGTACCTATCGGTGAATTCTTGCAGTTGCACAGCACACAGTTTTTCCAGTGCTTTTTGTTTGTTTGTTTATTGTTAATGCATTAAAACACAGATTAGCCCTTTACACCCCAATAGAATTGTAGAATGCTGCTGTAAATTCCCGAGAATTCTATAAACAAATTTCAAAAAAATATTAACAAAAACCAAGAACAAATAAAAATTAGAAAGTTAACTTTGTTATAAAGAGTACATCCTCATCTTTAATTTGACACCACATTCACGTAACTTTGAATAATATATATTGTTTTTTAAACGCTTAGAATAAAACTGTACCTCTTGTCAACCTACACTTCCTATGCAAATGCATTACACGTTTGCTACTACATAATTTGTCTAAGAAACTCATAGACCAAACCAAATAGTAAGCTAGCAGTTTAGTTTGTTTCTATATTGCCTAACTGACATCTGTAGAAACAAGAATCAACATCTAAGTATGCATAAAACGAAACTGCCTCTTTTACGAGACAGCAATAATTTGCAGGCTACACATCTAATGGAATCATAACAAAGTAATCATAAGGCACACAAATCTCAACATATTATTGTTTGTGTAGATTATAAGTGAAAGTTTGTGTCACATATTTTGGGAGATTCAGGACATCATGATCAAGTGACGCCATCGTCAGCAAAGCATAACTTTACTGTCTCCAATTCTGGCTGGCTAGTAAGTGACACTTACTGCAAAAGCTAAACATATTTCTATTGTCTGATAGATTAACCGAACCGGACAATTAGTTGTCTAGTTATCAATGGCAGTTTCCATTTATGAATGAAATCAGGAGTAATGCAAAAAACCATCAAACCAATTAGCCAACTATACCGCTAAATACCCAGACTGAGGAAACAACCATTCCAGCTCCGCTGATGAGCTCACCGATCAAGATATCATTACAGATATTTTATTGCCATCTAAAAGATATTACCAATATTTCACAGCATATGTACGCTGTTTATTTTGTTACTCACCTCAACATCGTTATCGCTTTCAAAGAGCAAGGAAGTTTCCAACTTTGCTTTGGTGCTAGCATATTGAGTAAATAAAACCCCCCAAAAAGTCAAATGACAGCATACCCTTTTTCTAGTGTCTTATTAGCAACAACAACCATGAGAATACAGTTACAGGTTTTTCTATTATTGTCAAAGAAACACTGCCGTCAGCAGCCGCTATGGGATTCTGAAGAAAGGCCGTCACTATTGGATCTATAGGGTGAAGTCAACATTTCTGTTGCTTATGTGCTGCTACTTTTGTAAAAAAAAGTATCAATATTTTATGATAGTTCAATTACCAACAAATTACAAAACTGCATGAACAAAATACAATTTATTATTACTGTTCAAGTTACTCATCATCTGTAAACATAGCTTGCTTACATTTAAGTTTATGTCTCAAAAGAAATATTTCAAAAACAATTCTTTGTTTATAATTTAACCAGATCTCATTTGATTTATAACTGATTGTTTCATGTCTTTAAGCTTCAACCAAATTCCCCTCTATTTTAAACAAATGATGAAGTACCTCATTGCAACTCATAACATTACCCATTATTAAACCTAATTCCTCAAAAAAAATGTGCCTAGTGTTTGTCTAGTTCCTATCTTAACCCACACATAATAAACAATGACCTCCCTTCTATGGCCCCAAAGCTGGCCCTTGAAGCAGGGTGGGAGGGTCCTAATTGAAATTGACCTAATCTTGAGTTCTAAACATGTTACACTCTAACACTGGTCATTAGACGATGTGCAATAATTGTCTTCTGTTTCTTTAGGATCTTTCCTATCAACTCTCAAACAGGAACTAAAACATAATTTATTAAAGTTGATTTGGAATTACAATTTGGATAATGTCACTAGTAAAAGAGTATTTCTCCTTGCACCTTTTCATTCTCTAGGGTATTTCTTCTATTCAAGAATCAAACCCCCAATATTCAAATCTAGCAATTACAACCCCCCCAATAATCATGATCACATGAAAAATAGGTAGAATGTATATATTTTGTAGAAATATTTTTGTTTCTAATTGAATGTGAGTTTGTCATAATAAATCAGACAAAAATACTACTTGGTATCGCCAATTTTCCTACACAAACATTTGCGCTTTCCTCAACACAGAGCTGAGCACTTTGATTGAAGATTGGGGAGCACAGGTAGCAGGTCTGAAAATGAAGAGAAGCATTGCCCAGCAGGCTATTTTAAATTTCTGGTTAAAAGACAGCAATTTAAAATAGTAATCCTGCACTGTAATCCTTTTGAAATGGAAACACATACAGTAGTCAGCTCTTGCACAACTGTAAACTTGGGATTAGGATACACAAACACTTATTCACAGAACAGTAAAAAGTATTAAACAGTTCAAGTGAAAGCACCAAATATCAGCTTGTCACATTCTTGTGATATTGCCTAACTATATAAATTCCAGTGTGAACATTCATGCTGTTGATAATTACGGGGACAATACAATTAAAAAAATAACAGAAGGCTGTTTTCGTTAGCTTATTATATTGGTAGTTGTGGCTGAACTGCAATGAATTAGCTAGCTAGCTACAATATATGTGGAGTGATATTAGTCAAATTACACAATATTATCATACCTTCTCAGTACATATTTTAGTCTTTTTGCTGTCCGTCTATGACTAGCAATTTAAAATAGTCTGCTGGGCAGTGCTTCTTAATTTTCAGAGCTGCTGCCTGTGCTCCCCAATCCGCAGTCAAAGCGCTCAGCTGTTTTGTGGAAAGCGCAAATGTTTGTGAAGGACAGTTGGTGCAATGGAGGGGGTCTTGAGTGTTTTTGTCTGATTATTGACATTCAATTAGGAACAAAAATATTGCTACAAAATGAAAATAAATATTTTACGTATTTTTCATGTTTCATGATCATAATACACATAATGCTGGGGGTTGTAATTGCTGGATTTGAATATGCATGATACACATGCAAGTATGCATGATACACTTGCTTTTAGCTTTAAATTTTACCACGTCTGTAAGTACTGGTTGTAATAATTTAAGTGAACCTTCTACTGTCCTTCAGCATGTCCCACCACCATACAGCTACAAGCTTGAAAAGTTTTCTCCATATGGATGAACAACTTGAAGATTTCAAATTTGTATCCCATGAATTACTTTATGTATTACCATCTCAAAATAAAAAATATCTTAGAAGAGGCACCCAACCAGGATGCCCAAAGGGTATTTAATTATTATGTTACTAGATTCCTTCACACGCACCACATTTTTGTCAGGTTATATCTTTGTACTTGCTGGGGTGAGACATAGCAAGCAGAGGCATCCTATAACTAGCATACCACAATACAATAGCCTCTGATGACACAGAGCAGTGTCAGATCTGGCATGAAAAGTAAGTTAAAATTGTAGTTTAAACCAATACAATAAATGAAACATCCTAATTAAACCAAGTGTTTTTATTATTACAATCTGAAAATGTACAGAATAAAAATAACTTCAAAAAGAAGCAATATCACAAAAGACTATTGAATTATCCAGCTTTTACTTTCCTAAACAGTCAGACGCAGGGCATTATTTCTATGACCGCATCAGTGTTTCTCAAGGGTACCTCTACCAGGCTATTTATTAATGTTAAAATCCAAACCAACTCAAAGAACAACCATAACATCAACACCCACCTATATAAACTCCTTCCCCAACAAGATGGAAGAGGTTTAAAGTTATCCGAATTAATAAAAGTATGCTAACACAATGCATTTTTAACTTTCACCCACCAAGAAATAGACTGAAAGCCAATGTAAAAACACGGCCACATTACCAGTCGAGCATGTAGGACCGGTGCCCAGGAGGACCCAACCCGTATTTGAAAATTTGCAATTGAAATGTACAAAATATTCAGATAACATCATGGCAGAAAGTGAACAATAGTAGCTAAATGAGAGCTACAAACCAGAATTTCTCTTTTGGCCAAACTGTCAAAAACAAAATTACTAAAGATATTGGAAAAGCTTGAGGCTGACGCCCAAATGCCTTCGAATGGCCCTGAGTAAAACACATTAGTCAACTGCTGATGATGTAACAATGATGTGAACAAAAGCTTTAGAAAACAACATAACATCCAGGATTCTATTCAATTTGAGTCAGATCCACTGGACATCACTGTAATATTAGAACGAGCAGAGAAGCAGTGTTGACCCTAAATGCAGTCTCTGCCTTTAAAAGGTGCACAGCCCAAACGAATAATGCCAGACCAGAGAAATCTAATATTTCTTAAACGTTTTATAACATTTTCACTCCAAAAAAATGTTTGGGGTGTTTACTGAATCTTGTACAGTACATAGAAATAATTGGCAATCACACTAAGATACTTCTGCAATGGAAAACACTGCAGACACCAGGAGCTGTCTCGAACAGGCAGTTAACCAATCCCAGGATATGGTTTAGTAACCACAACCCAAACAAGATCGAACATTAAACACAATGTCCAGATTCATGCATCTTTTGCTCAATCAGTCAATTTATTTTAGCACACCTGCATTCCAATAAATTTGCAGTGTGACAGTAAATATCTGAATAATGTTTTTTTGGTGTTCATCTTGTCGATACACAAAGCCTATTATTCAGAAATCCAAGATATAAGATCCAGTCCCTTTAAAACAATGCATTCTGCTTCTTCTTGGCAGGTTTGATGGGGCTGATCTCTTCTTCCAAGTCTTCTTCACTGGACATGTCAGAGTCACCATTGTCAGTGGCTGGGGGCAGAGGACACCGTATCAATAACACAGTTTCACTGCGTCTAGGCATGAGACAGCTAAATCAGGTTCTTAAGAAGACAATTGAACCCTTGAAGACAAGTATGAGTTTTCTCATTATGGATGTTATAAATTAGTATTGGTGATGGAAGTAAAACTTTCTTTAGTAAGGTTAACTGGAATGTATTGTACATACTGTTTATGGTTCATTTAAATAATTGTCTTACCAATGAGATGCAGACCGCTAACGTTCACCGGTCCAGTACCTGATTTCAGTCTGATAGTAACGGGGGCCTTTAGCTCAAACTCCCCAAGACTCACCTAAGGGAAAGCACATATGACATTGTAAATCACACACCAACACAAATGACCTATTTGTACATATAACATATATACAGTGCATCCAAAATGTATTTAGAGCACAACACTTTTTCCACATTTTGTTATGTTACAACCATATTCCAAAATGGATAAAAAATGTTTGCCTCAATTTAACAAACAATACCCCACAATCACAAAGTGAAAAAAAGTTTTATATTTTTAATGGATTGGCAAAATTTGAGAAAGAAAATAAACATAAGTATTCACAAGTATTTTTGAGTATGATGCCACAAGCTTGGCACACTTATTTTTGGGCATTCCTCTTTGCCAGACCTCTCAAGCTCCATCAGGTTAGATGGGGAGCATCGGTGCACAGCAGTTTTCAGATCTCTCCAGACAAGTTTAATCGGGTTCAAGTCTGGGCCACTCAAGGACATTCAGAGTTGTCCCGAAGTCTCTCCTTTGTTATCTTGGCTGTATGTTTAGGGTTGTTGTCCTGTTGGAAGATGAACCTTTGCCCCAGAGGCCCATAGCGCTCTGGAGCAGGTTTCCATCAAGGATGTTTCTGTACATTGCTGCATTCACCTTTCCTTCAATCCAGACAAGTCTCCAAGTTCCTGCTCCTGAAAAACATCCCCACACCATGATGCTGCCATCCACATGCTTCACTGCAGGGATGATAATGGCCAGGTGATGAGCGGGCCTGGTTTGCCCCAGACATTCAGGCCAAAGAGTTCTATCGTTGTTTCATCAGACCAGAGAATTTTGTTTCTCATGGTCTGAGAGTCCTTTAGTTGCCTTTTGGCAAACTCCTTGTGGGCTGTCATGTGCCTTTTACTGAGGATTGGCTTTTACTGGCCACCCTACAATACTGGCCTGATTGGTAGAGAGATGCTGCAGAGATGGTTGTCCTTCCGGAAGGTTCTCCTCTCTTCACAGAGCAATGCTGGAGCTCGGGTCAGAGTGATCACCGCCCTGAATAAGGCCTTTCATCCCAGTCAGAAACTTTTAAAATAAGCAGTATGGGCAAACTAGGTTTATAAATTGTACTTTCTCCAAGACTAAACAAAGTGGAGTTTTGTCCCCTACCATGGGCAGGCAGTTGATATGGAGGTTGGCAACAGGTACAGAGATAGTTTTCCCCTGCTGATTCATAGCGGTCACTTCAACGACATTACTCTCTTCCTTGGCTCCCTTTCCTAGGCACATCTAAAAGAGAACAGATACCATTAATATTTGTCCAGCAGGGCCTTTGTACAGCAAAAATAAAGCAGCGACAACATTGACAATTTAAAAAAAGTTGTAAACAAATGTAATTATCAATTAGTTAGATCTATGGGGCAAAAAGAGCACCGAAATGATTTAAAAAAATAATCAAAACATTCAGAAACAACAGAGAAGATGCATGCCTTCTAATGATGTCTAAGGTTTAGACTTCCGACAGTCATCAAATGGATTTGCAACAAATTCAAAATATGATGACTTTATTCATTTTTTTTTTTATTTGTTCAATTACTTTAGTTCCCCCGAAATGGTAGGACCATGGTTGAATTTAATTTTAAATTTAATATATGCAGTACAGTAACAAAATAACAAATCGCGTCTCAATGTCCAAATACGTATGGACTGAAAAAAGTATTGGCCTACTGATTCAGCATAAGAATACTGTAATACCTACCGTTCGCAGCTCAAGAAAATGTTCCAAATCCTCCTCTTCGTCCCACTGGAAAGTATAAAACGGTACTTTTGATGATAATTCACAACCTGCGAAAAAATATTAGCCATTTTAGTTTGCCTAACACACGTGCGTTTCCGATACGTCGGTGACTTAACTAACAACATAATACCAACAATGGTGTGTGTAGTGTCTAATGAACCATTTGTCCAGCAAAATCGTATATCGGTCTTTATCACAAAATAGTTCTCTCTAAATCGGGTGCATTGTACAAATAGCTCCTGCAAGCGCAAAAGCAATACGAAATCTAGTACCGTTGCTTCCCCACGTGTGCTGTTAGTACTACCATAAATATTACATTACTTAGGAAAGGGCGATTCTTACTGAACACATAGCTTTCCAATCGCGACTTGCCCCCACCCCCGTGATCTTCCGAGCAGCAATCATCTTCTCCATGACAATGAGACATAATTTGTTGGATGAATATAAATAGAATGTATTCCGAATCTCCGAATTGAGTGCAACTCTCGATTTCAAGGGAGGATGTACATAGTACAATATTACGTAAAAACAAATCGCGACGCTTGGCTATTGACGTCATCGATGTGGTCGTAAGATCAGCGTCCGGTGAGCAACATTAAAAAAGACTTCCGGGTCATGAACATTTGGAAATGTCTAAATAAAAGAGGCCAAAGCGTTAGGGTTATGTCAAAACTGACATAAAATGAATTAATAATAATTTTCAAAACATTGACAATACTATTTGTTCATATATAATAGTTTTTTTAATAAGAAGGGGGTATTAAAACTATTTTTAATGTTAAAATTCAGACAATGTGAATCAATCAAATGTATTTATACGGCCATTTTTACATCAGCAGCTGTCACAAAGTGCTTTTACAAAAACTCGGCCAGCCCTTTTTACCCATGACCTTATCAAAGTATATTTGGTCGACCGTATATTATTTGTTTACAACTGGAG
Source organism: Novumbra hubbsi (assembly GCA_016801125.1). Classification (NCBI taxonomy): domain Eukaryota; kingdom Metazoa; phylum Chordata; class Actinopteri; order Esociformes; family Umbridae; genus Novumbra; species Novumbra hubbsi. Next base: position 8,827 of record JACXGK010008625.1, on the reverse strand, counting down.
ATGTGGTATTATGGTCACATTCTGGCCCTAGCACATGTTCCTGACCAATCTTTTGACAGCCCTGAATGTAATTGCTTCCCGCCACACATCCAGAATATATCTGCAATAGCCTGGGCTTTGTCTGTAATTAATTACTACTGGAGCAATACATAACACAACTTGAGGATTTATTGCAGGAACAGGATATTAAATGGCAGAGGTACAAATAGGGTGAGGCAGAAGATGTGGTCAAAGACAGGCAGAGGATCTGATACACGGAAAGACTATAAGAGTATAAATCACAAAGGGATTTAAGGTAGTACGTAACCAAGGTTCAGTAAGCAACGTCAAACATAACAATACCTCACAAAAACCAATTAGACTAACAGGGTATATATACACACACAAGGGTAGGGACAACCTAATTGAACAAACTGGGAACAGGTGGAACCAATACTCCAAATCAAGTCTAGATAGAAAACATGAAACACAATGGAATGCATAATAACACAGAGAGGGTAGCAAAAAAAAAGAACAATCAATCTAAACAGAAACATAACAGTAAACCCCTCTGTCCCCCTTCACGGGACGCACAATGGAATGGAGTAAGCTTGAGGTAGAATTGAATTAAAGGGTACTGTGCGTTTTTGATCACTCCCAATCTCATGGTCGAGTCTCTCCATTTGACCGTTAGACTTTGGATGGTAACCTAACCTAGAGACTAACGGTGACCCCAAGCCGGTTGCAGAAAAGCCTTCCACACCCGGGAAATAAATTGAGGGTGCCGGTCTGACACAATTCCCAAATTGGCATTACAAATTGGCATTGCAATACACATTCTGCCAGATCTATAGCATTGGGCAGTTGGAAAAGTGGGATTAAATGACACATCATAGAAAACAATCTACAATAACCAGAATGGTGGTGTAGCCCTCAGAGTTAGAAATATCCCTAATAAAATCCATAGCAATGTGAGACTATGGTCTACGCGGTATGGAAGGTGTCTGGGAGTTTTGGCCTTGGCACAAATTGTACAGGATAGGACGTAGTCCCGAAGGTCCTTGGCAAGGGAGGACCACCAGTAGCGTCGGGTGAGTAGTTCTGCAGTCCGTGTGATACCCAGGTGTCCCGAACCTAGTGATGTGACACCACTGGAGAAGTTGAGGTTGCACGTAGGCAGGGACGTATGTCAAGGTGGCGTGTTTGACGGAGCTGGATCTGTGTGCAGAGCATCCTGTAACATAGATTTTAATACCCACTGAATAGGACCTACCACACAGGCATTAGGCAAGATAGGTACAGGAACAGACTTACTGGTGGGATGATCAAACAGTCTGGAGAGTGCGTCTGCCTTGAAATTGTTTTTTCCTGGAAGGTACGACAAATTAAAGCAGTTAAAGAATAACGACATGGCGTGAATTAAGTCTCTTAACACTTCTTATGTACTAAAAGATTTTGATGATCAGTGAGTACGCTGAACGGGTGCTTAGCCCCCTCAAGCCAATGACACCATTCCTCCAACACTAAGGTCATAGCTAGTAGTTCCCTGTTGCCAACCGTTTTTCTCGGTTGAGGTGAGTTTCTTCGAGAAGTATGCACAGGGGTGTAATTTAGGGTAGTGGCAACAAAACTGAAATTGGCCACAAGCCGGCAATAATAATTAGCAATGCCCAGGAAATGTTGAACGTATTTGATAGGTTTTGGTTGAACCCATTCTCGCACTGACATAATAATAGAATTGTTCATACTCACTCCACCAGAGGCCAGCACAAATCCTAGGGACTGATGTGATGTGGAATAGACTTTTTTCCAATTTTACATATAGGTGTTGTTCTTGTAGCTGATGGAGATCATTCCGAACATGGGTCACGTGATCAGCCAGATTGTGAGAGTATATGAAAAGACTGAGGGGGCGTTCGTCAGCCCATACAGCATCACCAAGTACCTGTGGTGGAGTTCTTTTTGTCTCCTCAAAATCACGGGATCATGGATATATAGCCAGGGATGACCAAGCACCAGAGGTTCGCTAGGGGGATGACAGGACAAACAGTTGTATAGTCTTTGAATGCACATTTCCAATCCGAAGAGTTATTTTTCATGTTTGTTGTGTAATTTGGCCAAGCCCAATGTTCGGCCATCTAGAGAATGAATCCTTAACGGAGGAAAGGTAAGAGGTCAATTTCTAATTTATTTTCTCCAATCTCTTTTGGTAGTTCTACTGCTCCTCCTAGCTTTTCAGGTGGTTCTATTATTGAAAGTCTACACTATTTCCTCTAGGTGTAGGGGATCCATAATTTGTGCTGATTCTGTTTTACCAGAGGCACTTTAGCCAATGGCTGTTTTGTGGTGGGTTCTTTTACTTTTACTATTATAACTCGAATTAGGCATATTTCACTAGGCCAAATTGCTTGACAATAGTGTGCATCATCTGTCAAATTGCACACATTGCTTTCAGTTTGAGGGGACACAGAGGTCTGCCATCCTCCTTAGCCATCTGCTGGGGCCTCTCTCTGGCTTGTTGGAGCTCCCCTTGTGCTCCCCAGGTCAGCTGATTCCAAGTCAGTGGCGGAGAATCACTTCCTTATATATCTCTTCTTGGGCTAGCCTTAGTTCGCAGCCACGCAACAGCTGATAGATCACCATCATTCCCCAAGTCCATGCTCGAGGTTCCCTCTTTAGGTTCCAAAGTCTCCTAGGTGTCCCAGAAGGTACACCAGGAAACTCTCCGGCTCCCTCCTCCTGTTCAGGTCCACTAGATTCATCAGCATCCTTGCCTTCCTCCTCTTCCTCTGATGGCCTCTGACCTTCTCCTTGTGGAAACCTGGTGTAGTGGTTAAGGTGGTATCAGGTATTGACTAGTTGAGTACGAACGTGCTTACCTCTCAGCATGGACACGTGATGTTTGTGCAACCCGATTAACAGCGCCAGTTTGTGACGCAAAAAATATATTGTGGAAGATTTTTCCGTTATTCAGCAAAAAGTTGCAAATAGTCCGGAGTTTGTGGATTGAAATGAAATTTTTGAACATCATAAAAGCCGAGTTGAATCCTCTAGTGGAACCTGTGCTCACACTCTAAGACTGCAGCTCGATTGGCATTCACCAGAAAACACCAGAATGTGTGATTTCAATTGTTTACTTTGATTTTGATTTGTGTAAGTTTGAATCCATTTCTCAATAGGTTGCTGATTTAAGTTTTCATTGACCATTGTTAAGTTATTTTGTTGTCAATGAATTACACAATGTTCAGTAAAACGTTTGATATTTAATACATTTTGTTTATCACCCAAAGGGGTGATTTTGGTTTCTGATGAAATCAAGTCATTACAGTTACTGAGAGAAAAACATGAGAATGAAGATGACGCTAATGCCGACAGGTTCATTCATGTGTATCTCCTTTTAAGGTTATTTGTTTTACTGAGGGGGGAATCAGACTGACAAAGCAACAGCAACAGCAACAGCAAAGCAACAGTGCAGCCTTATGGAACACCAGAAGTTTGTAAAAATAAAATTAAGAAAAAAACAATAGTGAAATGTCCTTTGTGTTGTTGAATGTAGCTATGAAAGTGTTTAATATTGACAATATGGAGATGTATTTGTGGCATTGCTGGAAAATAGTCACAAGCAAGGACAAGCTACAAGAGGAGCTTGTAAAAACAAGCTTGTAAAAGTCATTAAATGTGACAGGCTCTATTCCAATCATCTTTGTGGTAGAGTTGGCATATTGTTGTAATCCACACATCTCAAGGGTAGTAGTCCAAAGAAGTGCATTAATTTAACATGTTAATTTTAGTTAGGGGGCAGAGGGAGACAGTGTCAGTGGGGGTCATCTGGACTTGTTGATGAGGCCAGCTGCCGATGGGTAGAAACTGTTCTTGTGGCATGAGGTATTGGTCCTTATCGACCGTAGTCTCCTGCCAGAGGGGGGTCACAAACAGTTTGCGTCCATGGTGGGAGGGGTCAGCCACAATTTTTCCTGCACACCTCAGTGTCCTGGCGGCGTACAGTTCCTCGAGGGATGACAGATTGCAGCCAATCACCTTTTCAGCAGTCCGACTGACACGCTGAAGTACATCCTATGCTGTGCTTTTTTGGGGGATAGAGCTTTTGTTAAATAAAAGAATAAAACGTATATAGTGCTTTTCAGTAGACCCAAAAACACTTTACATTACGATACAGAACCAAGAACATGCTATGTGAGTGAATGGACAATACACAGACAGTGAAAAGAAAAGGACTCAGACAAGACACTAGAACGAAGGGCAAGGGTAGTGGCTTGTGTGAACAGATGACTCTTAAGGTGGTGGATGAAGATGGTAATAGATTCTGAGTCACAGATGGATTGCAGAAGTGAGTTCCACAGCCTTGGAGCAGCCATAAAAAGCCCTGTCCCCAAAGCTACGTAGCTCGGACCGAGGGATGATGAGGTGGCCAGCTGTCAAAGAGTGCAGTGACCGAGTGGGTTGGTATTGGGGAATAAGATCGGAGAGGTATGGGGGAGCAAGCTGATGGAGGGTTTTGTAGGTTAGCAGAATCAGTTTATAGTCAATATCCTGAGGAAAGGGTGGGGTTGCAGTTGGAAGGCAACAGTACTATCAAGGGTTGTTGCAAGGAAGAGGAGGTTGGAGATGGGGCGGAAGTTATGAAAATTGGTGGGGTCAAGACCGGGTTTCTTAAAATGGGGGTGACTGCAGCAATTTTGTAGTTTGAGGGGACAGTGCCATGGGAGAGAGATTGACTATTTGAGTGATGTATGGACAGAGGGGAGGAATGCTAGCCTTGATGAGAGACGCTGGAAGGGGATCCAGTGTGTGTGTAGTTGTTTTTGGTGATACAATTATTTGGGAGATATATGCAATCAAGTCAACCAAGTTAAAATAATGCAGGTAGGTTTGTAGAACAGGGGGTGGAGCGGGAAGGTATTTAAGTCTGGAGGAAGGGGCGGTCCTGGAAGAAGGACCGCAGCCCAGCTGCTTCATGGCCCGGAGCTCGGATGTTAACCAGGATGATGAGGAAGTGAAGGAAATGTTTTTGTTTAGCCATGTGATTGAGGGAGACAGACAGAGTGGTGTTGAACTGGTTAACTAGATCAGGCGTAGTGGGGGCGTGGTTCAGGAAAAGGGCAGAGCAGAATGCTTTCAGAGAATTTCAGGGGTTCAACAGCTTTTAAATTGCAGAAAGAGATAAGTTGTTACTTAGTATTCTTCGGTATGTTTGAGTGAAAGGAGAAATTCAGGATCTTGTGGTCAGATAGCGGAAATAGTGATGGGGAGATGTAAGTGATGTTGAGGCCAACAGAGCAGACAAGGTCAAGAATGTGGTCCTTGATATGGGTAGGGAAATTAACATGTTGGGTGATATTAAAGCAGTGCAGGATAGCAGTGAAATCAGAGGTAGGTTAAGAGTTCGGAGAGTCAATGTGGATATTCATGTCACCAAGCAGCAGAAGGTGGGGGGAATGTGATTACTGCAATGGTGAGGAGTTCAGCTAGCTCAGAGAGAAACAAGTCATTGGATTTAGGTGGACCATAGAGTAGTATAGTAGTGTGGGAACGGGATGTCTTATAAGCAATGTATTCAAATGAGAGTTATGAGGGAAGAGACAGTTTGGTTATTTTATAATTGGATATGTGGGGTTGGCACAGGTAGCTATAACCAGGGGGAGTAGCCAGATTCAGTGAGAGATAATCGTCAGGTTGTTGCCATGTTTCCGTTAAGAAAAGAAAGTCCAGGTGATTGTCCAACATGAGTTCATGTAGCAGGGAGCTTTGTTGTTCAAAGAACAGGTGCTTAAGAGAGAAAGGACCTGTCAGTACGGCCTCTCGACTGCAAGACCCGAGACAACCAAGGGAGAAAGGGCGGGACAACAGCGCCGGGACAGGTGGAGGCTTCGCCCCCGGAGCTGGATGAGGCACCGGGACAGGTGAATCCTGCACCTCTGGAACAGAAAAGGACCCTGTGGCAGGTGGAGGCTGAGCACCTGGAACAAGAAGGGCCCCCGGGGCTGGTGGATGCTCCGCCCCAGAAGGAGGAAGAGACCCTGGGACTTGTGGAGGCTCTGCCCCCGGAGCTGGACGAAGCGCCGGGACAAATGGTGGCATGAAAGATATTAGTTTTAGTGCACAGATCAGAACCTTTACTTTAAGAAAGAGCTGTTGGACACACCTTTCAAAAACGTTCTCACAGTAATACCAGTTAGGAGATTTACAAAGGTTTTCAGAATCATACATAATAACCAGTACAGAATTTGAAAAGTACAGCAATTAGTGAGGTAATGTTAAAAAAGAAGTTATATTCTTTGATGATAAAAAATAAGAATAATTTTCTAATGTATTGGCAAATTGTGTAATTTGCATAAAGTTGACCAAAGAGACATATGTGACAAAATCAAAGTTTGAAATTCCAAAAGGCAACACCTATTGTCACAACCATAGGAAAGCTGGATGAAAAGGGAAAAGGCACCAAAGCATCTCTGTAAGTATTTTTACGTTTCATCCACCTATAAATTCTAATTTGTTCAGTCTTAATGAAAAGAAAGGGATGACCAATGACTATAATGCACTATGTAATGATCCTAATTCTAAATGATTTGTCCCAAAAAAATATCAAAATTCTCATCAGGGTTTTATGAATGATACTATATGTAAATTTGAAAACAGAGCTTTAAACTGTTAGTTTACCTCAACCAAATCTCTGCATAGTAAGAATTACTTGAAAAAAAAAAAATCTATACACACAATCCATAACGGAATGTTCAGATAGTAAATACAAATTTGCTGCTCTCTTGTTGTTTGCAGTTTAGAGGGTGTTAGTGCAAGTTTTGATGGTATATAAAATCACGGGTTATTATGCTAACCTAATTTCAATGATGGGATGGTATGGTTTATTTCTAATTAATGCCTTGGTTACAAGAGTTGGGTATGAAAATATTGGTCAGTGCTATGCATCTCACACAATGAGCATTACTTCACCTGTCATTTTCAGACTAAATAACATCATTGCTTGATATTCTCTTCAGACAATTAATCTCCAATTGTGGGGGTTGATTTGACAAACTTTTTGAAACACAATTTTTGTGTTTTTTGTACCCCATGTAGCAGACAACTTTACAGTTACAATAAACCATAGTTACTGGGAATGTAACTCCAGTTATATGAGTGGAGCGGAGCCCCCTAGAGGGGCTATGCTCCTTAGTGGTTTATCCCGCCGCGCATGCAGCCAATCACTGAAAAACTCAAATGCACTATGGCTCAGCCAATCAGGGCACACCTGGCCCTTTAAATCTGAATTCGCCCTACACTATTTCTTCAGCAAGAAACATTTGGGGGCCGGCAGGGCACATCGCCACTCCACTCATATAACTGGATTTACATTCCCAGTAACTATCGTTATATATTGTGGAGCTCCGCCCCCTAGAGGGGCTATGCTCCATAGTGGTTTACGGTGAAGCGAGCGATGCCAAGATGTACTCCCTTTTGGTCCCAATGAACAAGAACTGGTCCCAACAAGGAAAGCATGGGCCTACAGTTCTGCGTTGCCCTGGCAACTAGTACTGAGTCCCAGCACAAGTGAACAAGGAGAACGTACTGTGGAAAAACTCACACCAAACATCTATGATCACATAGAGAGTGGAGTTCTTCAATCCCCAATAGGCAAACAGCTGTCCCCCTATGGGTCACAGAGCAGTACTGGTCACAACCTGCACTGAAACCCCCCAACAAAGGATTTAGACAAGTATAACACTATCTAGCAGCACCTAGACCATGGGGGCAATATTAAAAAAGGACACATGCTGGTAACATTGTTGCCCAGTGTGTTCAATACATAATGAAAAAATGTCACAATGTATAGCTGCGTCAAGACTCGAACCAGGGGCACGAGATCGTAAAGGGCGAGCTGTATTCGCACAACCAACAATGCGGTGTGCACGACACACTTCTCATGATCATAAAAAGAAACACCAATTACATCCCTGCGGTCACGTTACTGAGAACGGAGTATGCTAGACGTAGCAGTAATGTCCATTAGGTAAAAACAAATTAACCGAAGAGGGCGATGACCACGACACAGCATTACAGATGTCCTCTACTCCAACACCACGGAAGAGAGCAGAGAACGCTGCAAGTCCTCGAGTAGAATGAGCACAAATCCCCACGGGAGAGCGCGATTCAGAGCCCTCGTAAGCCAAAGCGATACAATCGCATAGCCAATTAGACAGTCTCTGTTTCGAAAGTGGTCGGCCCATTGCAGAAACACCATAACACGCGAACAGCTGTGGGGACAGCCTGATCGCTCTGGTACGCTCTACATAGTGCGCTACTGCTCGAACAGGGCACAAACAATGCAGCCGTGCAAAGGCATGCAGCTCAATCATACGGGATCTGTAAGAACTCGTAATGATCTTAGGTACGAAAGTAGGGTTCGGTCTGAGCACCATTGGGCTTAAATTACCATTGATGAATAAGCACTCGGAGCGAGTCGAGAGAGCGCAGAGATCACTCACACGCTTAGCAGAGCACAGAGCCAACAGCATCGCTGTCTTAATAGACAGGAGCTTCAAAGGGATCTGCTCCAATGGCTCGAAAGTGTAGAGTCAAAACTGCTTCCCCCCGAGTCCGAATCAGAGAATGTCCACACGCTCAAAGTCTTCCAAAATAAACACCTTTATTAGCAGATAATTATCCGGAGATCGTTCTCCACCGTACAGTAGACAAGATCTGAATTACTTTCCCCTGGCCACAGCTTAAGTACAGCCCCTCCCACCCCTCAGTCATTGGATAGAATCTGTTGAGTGGGCTTCCTGGGTGGGCGTGTCCCTTTCTTGCAGACCCCATCTCTGATCGTGGGGCC
>JACXGK010008624.1:0-21885 GCA_016801125.1 Novumbra hubbsi | reverse complement strand
ATTGTTTGCCCCACTGGGCCAGTGTTATTATTGCTTGTCCCACTGGGCCAGTGTTATTATTGTTTGTCCCACTGGGCCAGTGTTATTATTGCTTGTCCCACTGGGCCAGTGTTATTATTGCTTGTTCCACTGGGCCGATGTTATTATTGTTTGCCCCACTGGGCCGATGTTATTATTGTTTGCCCCACTGGGCCAGTGTTATTATTGCTTGTCCCACTGGGCCGATGTTATTATTGTTTGCCCCACTGGGCCAGTGTTATTATTGCTTGTCCCACTGGGCCGATGTTATTATTGTTTGCCCCACTGGGCCAGTGTTATTATTGTTTGCCCCACTGGGCCAGTGTTATTATTGCTTGTCCCACTGGGCCGATGTTATTATTGTTTGCCCCACTGGGCCAGTGTTATTATTGCTTGTCCCACTGGGCCAATGTTATAATTGTTTGCCCCACTGGGCCAGTGTTATTATTGTTTGCCCCACTGGGCCAGTGTTATTATTGCTTGTCCCACTGGGCCGATGTTATTATGGCTTGTCCCACTGGGCCAGTGTTATTATTGTTTGCCCCACTGGGCCAGTGTTATTATTGCTTGTCCCACTGGGTAGCCGTCGAGCGAGCGGGCAGTCGGGCCAGAGTCTTGACTTATATCATCTGAAGCGAGCGGTTAAAATGGAACCTCTCCCCAGGAGTGTGATGAACACGTGCCGCTCTGCATAATCTAAAACAAGATGCCAAAGTTTGCTAAGGAAGCTGGGAATCTTGTGGCAGGCCAGTAAGTAACCACTCAAGCCATGCCAGACTGTTCAGTGGGCTCTGTGCGTTGGCATTCTTGGTCCCATTTGCATTCTAGCACGCAAAAAAAGACTGGGAGACACCAGAAAGGGAGACACCTGAAAGTGTCATGAGTGTCATGCCCATGACTCTGGTGTTCCTCTCCATTTAGGGAAAACAAACTCTAAGCCGTCCAATATCACATGACAGCCGCAAATCCAAAGAGAGAGCCTGAGAACATTTTTATGTTAATTATGTAAATTTAAATAGCTTAGCTGCAACTCGAGATGCAAGAGAAGTGCAATCCAATTACCTAAGCTAGAGGGTAAAAAAATTAAATAATAAAAAAATAAAAACTGATTAGGCTGCCAGAGCTTCAACTGCCATTCTCAAATGATGCGCACGGAATGTGTGCGTGTGCATGTGCCATGTGTGCATAGTGTCAGCATTTGTATATAAAGACAAAGTGCGTCGGTGTGTGTTGGAAGAAAAAAAAAAAAGATAAATTTTTCGGAAAAGAAGGCTTCATTTCCACATCTCCTCCGACACCATTGGAAAGTCCATTGTGCTCCAGTCTAGAGCGTGGCTGAGAGAGAGAGAGAGGTTTTCTGTATCGAGCTCAGCGGCTCAGGAGAAAATGTGAAAAGTAATAAATCCAATGCGGTACTGAGCATGGGGAAGCGGCTGAAAGCCAATAACAGTCAATAGCGGCACGGGCTTGGCCAATCCACGGCGGAGGGTCTACGTGAGCATCACCGCTCCGCGCGACACTGCCCTGATTGATACTGATTACAACTAAATGGAGGAAAGTGAAGCCGTCGAGCGAGCGGGCAGTTGCTAAGTGAAGAGAATTCAACGATATGGACAGTGGAACACTGATGTCAATAGAGAGTCAGAATACCGGGATCTCTCCCTCCGTAAGGAGGCTGGGATAGAGAGGGAGAGAGAAAGAAAGAGAGAGAGGAGAAGGGGAGAAAAGAAAGCTGTAGCGGAGGACGCGTGTGAAGGAACACATCAAAGAGATTGTCAGATGCAAAGCCTCGGTTCGGCTCTGACAGCTTTGGCTCAGAACAGTGCAGCAACCAATGTACAACGCTGAGGAACGCGGCCAGGAACATTTACGGAACACAATAAACGTTGAGTCAGTTGTCAATGGGAACCCAGAACACGTAGTGTAACCAAGACCAATACAAATAGCGGAAACACAATCCAGGAGACTATAAAAGGATACGCCAAACCCAGCCCTCGTGGGGGCCAACAGTTGCGCCACAGACGACGGTTATATGAATGGCTACGCGCACAGAGCAGATCCAAAATGGCTGCTGTGTGGGAATCGCGTGTGCAGGGTCCAGGTTGTCTGAACATCCACAGCGAAACGAGGCACATCTGCAGGAAACGGCCATTGTAAACACTATCGACCATTCAGGAGCAATGAATCAAAATATGGTGAGCGGGGACCAGTAGCCAATGAAGAGGGTTGCCCCGTTCAACCACTCTGTCTTTCTGTGGATTGCCCCAAATCAATAGAAGACCAACTTAACTTGACTAATGGGCACAACCAGAAGGCTCTCGCCAACCATCCATCAACCACCGTAACGACCACTAACTTACATTGACCTCCATATTTACACAGACGCACATTAACTATGGACACCAGGCTCTTACGCCATCAATGCACACTGTGCACAGCCAGAGAACAACAACTAGGACTGGAGTATTTCTTTGCTCAAGACACCGTCGCCCGGGCTAGAAAACACCTGTGCCGGCTAGACGAAGCACTGGCCGGTAAACACACCCACCTGTAACTCCCCTCTCGGCGAAAGGAGGTGTCGACGTGGTGGGGAGAGCGAGGGGGGGAGGGTGGGGGGGTTTAGGATCTTACCGTGGCCCCCGCGTGTCAGGAAGGGCATCCGGTTGATGGCGATGGGCACGGTGCCGTGCTTGTTGTGGAAGTGGTGGACGTGGTGGGTGGTGCTGAGGCTGGAGGAGACGCGGGCGGCCACGGCGGGGCATGGGAAGGCCAGCAGGGCCAGGGAGAGCACCAGCCGCAGCAGGCAAGCCGGGCTGGCCCAGACTAGAGGCGCCACGGGTCTCTGCACCAGCAGCAGTCCTCCGCCCACCTCCAGGGCCGCTCGGAGGAGCGGGGCGGAGCTCAACGGGAGCGGCATGCCCCTCCCACTTCCCCCCATGCGACGGGTACCGGGGGAGGACATTCTAGAGGAATCCAAGGCCCATGGCCCCCGGCTTCCCGGCACGGGGCAAGAAAAAAAAAAAGAAAAGGAGAGAAGATTTCTCCGAAGTAAACAAATCGGCCAGCAATGGAGAAAGATCCGGAAGACGATGATCACAAAACAAGGTGTGTTCGGGTAAAGGGAAAAGCCAAATCCTGCTGAAAAAAGGGCAGCCACTAAAACATAAGGAAAAAAAATATAGATTGAAAATTCCTTCAGCCCTGTGGTGAAATCCTTCCAGGAGCCTATCCACTAGACCTACACAATCCTCTAGAGCACCAAAAATACACAACTCACAACACAACAGCACCCCTCAACAAAATCCCCCCCCCCCACAGGCAAATAAAGATTTTTTTATCAAAGCTCCCAATGAGGCACCACAGAATAAACGATCACTGGAGGCTGCAGCCTGAACAGCCACCGATGAATCAAGGGAGCACCGATTTGAAACCGAAAACCCCTCCGTCCATTAAACTATACGACTAATCAACGCTAAGATCTCAGCTATAGCCTGGCAACCTTGTTTGCCCATCGACAGTGTCTGAAGGTTTTCCTCCGCACGACGAGGGCGTTTACAAACCTTCTCGATCCAGAGCTTTAGCTCTCGGTGTGCTTAAAAAAATCACCACCATCCCCACAGTTTCCTGGACGAAGCCTCTCACATCGGAAAACCACAAGCAGAAGAGAGACAGGGTGACGGAGAGAGGGCTAGAGCAGCGCCAGGACGACGGCGGAACGGCCGAATCCAGCTTCGAGCCTTTTCCCAAATCCTCGGAGGTACAGAACAGGAGCGCAGCGGCTGTGAACGAGGGTTTGCGCAGGGCAGCGAAAACCAGGGGAAAGTAACACCCTGAACAGCTATTCCCGAACCCCCGAGACACTCAGAGCCCCTCTCCCCACGCAGAGAGAGCCCGGCCGGTGGGGGGGGGGGGGGGGGGGGTGCCAGGCGAACGCGACGACAGCAGAGTTGGACCCGGAGTGCACAGTGAGCATCCAACTTAAAGCAGCGCAGCACTCCGATCCCTCAGAAAGCCTGCCGGGTCTCCTTCCCACCTCAACACCGCACGGTATCCTGTAGGAGGAGAGGAAAGACGACGCGGACGATCGCTCCCTCTCAGTCCGCGGATGTCTCGGTCTGCCGTGGAGACAGTCCTCTCAGAGCTCCGGCGCAGACCGCCGGCTGGCTGGGGTGGATGCCGCCGCTGTGAAATTCATGCTAATTGAAGCGGGGGGCTGCAGCAGTGACAGCAACCTTCCCCACAACCCCTGCCCCCTTTTTTCCGGGAGATTGCCGAGCCGTCTGTGGGCAGGCTGTCCTAGGCACGGGCAACGAGACGGCGGTGGAAGCAGAGCCGGGGAAAGGTGGACTCGCTTCGCTCCGTTTGAAACCACACAGACAGAGACGCTGATAGATGGGAGCCAAGTGGAGGCACGGGGGAAGCGAGCGCGCGTGTGTGTGTGTGTGTGTGAGTGAGAGAGAGAGAGACAGAGAGAGAAAGAGACAGAGAGTGTAGGCAGGAGGGGGGGGGGCAGAGAGGAGGGGTAGCAGGCAGACACTCAACCCACTAAACAGAGAGAAGCCACGGATTGGCGGTGAACGTACAAGCTTGCAGCAGGTAAATAACAGCTTGGAGAAACGTCGGTCCATCGGTAAGCGCTTTTGTGTCTATTCGAAAAAACTACGACAGAGCGGCGCGACTCGAAGAGATCCGATCTGTGGCGTATGGCGACGGCGACTAAATGTGCAGGAGGAAAACAAACAACCCATTGATGCCTGTGAAAGAAGGAGGAAGATCGGAAAACACACGTATGCACACCCACCAATCGCACAAATGAGACCCGGTTGGTTACGGATGACGCTCAATAATTCACTCTTCTACCAAAAGTGATGGGGAACCTTTTTACACCTCATCGGTAACGTGAATCTCCCCATTTCCTCATTGTGTCCATAAGTCTGGCAGGTGGATCCAGCGAGATTAATGTTTTGACGAACGGAGGGGTCAACCAAGAGTGAGAAAGAGAGAGGCAGAGCAGATGGACATAGAGAAGAGATGTTACAGACAAAGAAATAGATACAGCGAGAGGAAAAGAGAGATGGGGTGAGATTGCATATCAGATAAATCACTGCTGATAGAGATCTCGGTTGGGACCGCCTTTGCTGCTCTGAGAAGAGCGGGCTTGAAAAATGGGCGAACAGAAAAGCATGCAAAGCTTTCCCCTCGTGACAGGAGGACAGACCCAGACCATCATTCAGATACACACCGAGCTTGTGAGGTGGGCTGGCCCGACTGAGCCAGACCGAGCCACACCTTGGGGCTACGAAGGGGCTTGGACCCCCTCGGTGCCCGGATGAGCTGCACACGTGTGTGAGCCAGAACCGACATGGGGGGGTAGCGGATCACCTGATGGACTGTAATCCAAGCTAGGTCGGTAACATCGGACATTACCCAGGACAATAGCTCTACCGCGGGAGGTTCGTTTCCTGAGAGGCGGTCAGTGGGTTCACCCAGCCACAGCTGGTGCCGCCGCCGCCGGAGGTGCCTGGAGTCCGGGCCAAAATGCCCAGTGCCAACTCCTCTGGCGCCAGGCTAACGCCAGAACGGCCACCCGCCTCCCACGGGGCACGCTTTCTGCTCACCCCCATTTACGCGTTCCCCTCCCCGGAGGCACGCCCGTTAATACCTTGCACCTCCCCCTACCGCCTTCTACCCTGACCAGATAATGAACCACCCCTCCCAGGTGTAGGGCCGGGGGGGGGGGGGGCTGTTATTGAGAAGGAGCGTTGTTGAACAGGGAAAAGGGAGTATTGTGAGAAACGAAGCGTTCTAATGACAATAGGACTTCAGGGATTTGGCAAGCCTGAGAGATCAGAATTTAAGTGCAGGGAAATCCCCTTTCCTTCGGAGGTGGCTCTGGACTGCTGCATTTTGGTCACCAGGCAACGTTTGGAATTTGTCCCTCACAAAAAGCACTCAGGGACATAGGGAAACAATGAATCTGTCGATGTGACGGTTTTGCGAAATGATGCTAGCACATATTCTTTAGCATTGCACAAGTAAAGGCCATTTGTCTTTTACGTTTTAGTGACTAGCTAGCTAGTTAGCTAGTTAGCAATGGCTAGGGAAAACAAGTTATGTTTCAAGCTATGGATATTCAAGTAGTCATAGCATCCATTGTAGCCATATGGGGCTCTAAAGATGTCTTGCTTTCTGGCCATTTTAGCTGACTGAGGAGCCTACCTGGCTCAGTAAAAATAACAACACAGACATAAAGTTAAAACCTTAGGTGGGGAAACAGAGAGGCAGACACACACACGACTGTAATCTAATAGCACTGTTTATGTACTCTCATATTCCGCTCTCAGAGAGGTGGGTAATTAAAATCCATCGTGTTTTTTCAGAAGCACCACATCCATTTCACGGCGACCCCGCAGGCCCCACCCAGACACATCCACCCACCAGGTCTGAACGACCCCACACAAGCAGACGGAGGAGGGGCCACGGAGGTGCGCTAAGTGCATCACAAGACAACGCGAGACGGACGAATTGGCTAATGACATCATGCGCTTGCAGCCGGGCTAAAGGAGGTCGCCACTCGGACACGAAGGCCAGAGGTCGTCTCCCACCCGCTGCCAATGCAGGGTCACAAGCCACCCCCCCCCCAAACAAAGAGTTGCGGCTGTATAAATAAACATGTCTTGATGTTTTAGCGCTGAATGCTCACGGCGGAGCCTGGCCGTTTCACACGTCTTAATGAGCCACGGCGACGCCTCCCGGAGAGACGCGAACGTTAACAACACCCGCGCCCTCCTGACGTGAGAGAGGATCACCTCGTCTCCGAGGCATTCCCCCAGCCAATCAGATCACAGCGAGGAGTTAGAGCTCAGTTGCGCGAAAAGTATGTGTCATTTTTTTTTTTTAACAACCCTAATGACTCAGAGGAAATACGGCAAGTTCGGTTTTCCCCGGCAACACATTCACGTTGTTAATTAGCTGTTGGTTAATCACACTGATCTAGAATCTTTCACCTTGTACGTGCTATTGAGTTTACAGAGCGCTGGTTGACAGGCTTCCCCAGGGCACAATAGGTAGGTTCTCAGAAGCTGATTCAGCATTTGTGCCCGGTCAGGAAATTAACTGCCTTAAATAGCCACCATTACGTTTTCCCAAACAACATTAACGGACATTGTCCTTTGTCAAAGTAACGCCTATGAATCCTGATGGAAAAACTGGAAGAAAAACATTCAACCAGTGTGAAACTTTATTTTCCACTACGTTATCAAGACAAGGATGAAAGTACTACTGGTCTGATGCTGATGAACTTCTGTCTGGTGGAAGAAATTCTCACAGTTTCTGATTTTGTTATTTTCCTTACATAACTCAGGCCATCAAGCTATCCACAGTGAGTACTCTGTCAGTCCCTCCGGCTGTGGACCCAGCTGTCCGAGACAGATGGACCCAGCTTCCAGCCACCAGGGGTGGGGAGCCTCCCACCTGAAACCTCAGGCCCCTGGGCTCCAGAACAACATCAACCACGAACTGAGCAAAGGTCACAAAATGGCTGCCATGAGCAAATGTAGCAAACATTACGATCTCTCTATTTGAGATTTGACGGTGCCTCTCACGTACCAGCATGTCTATTGCGAGAGGTGTGATGACGGGCGTTGACGTACGGGTTGGTTCTGAGAATGAGCAACTGCAGAGGCAGTTCTAGAAGGACTTGGCCCATGGTTTTCTGCTGAATGGGAGGCCAGAAGAATGGCTATTTTGACATTAAACGCTACTTCTACAGGTGATTCTGGCCCAACAATGCAAAGGGAGAGTAAGCGTGAGAGGGGGAGAGAGAATCAAGGAGAGAGGGATGGAGAGAGAACCCGGGAAAGAGGGATGGAGAGAAAATTCTGGATAAGAGAATCAGGGAGGAAGTAAATCTGGGAGGGAGAATCAGAGAGGGAGAGAATTGGGGAGAGAGTGAGAGAGTCAGGGAGAGAGAATCAGGGAAGGAGAGAATCAGTGATAGAGAGAGAATCAGTGATAGAGAGAGAATCAGTGATAGAGAGAGAATCAGGGAGGGAGAGAGAATCAGTGATAGAGAGAGAATCAGGGAGGGAGAGAGAATCAGGGAGGGAGAGAGAATCAGGGAGGGAGAGAGAATCAGGGAGGGAGAGAGAATCAGTGATAGAGAGAGAATCAGTGATAGAGAGAGAATCAGGGAGGGAGAGAGAATCGGGGAGAGAGAAAATAAGTTATAGAGAGCGAATCAGGGAGAATCAGGGAGAGGGAATCAGGAAGAGGGAATCAGGGAGAGAGAGAGAATCTGGGAGAAAAGAAAAACATAAAGAGGAACACAGCTGAGAACAACCATGACACGAACAGACGGAGGGGTGATGGAGGAAGCGCATAAGGGAGAGATCGGGGGGGGAGAAAAGGAGGAGGAAGAGAGAGGAGGCGATGAAGATTGGGGAAAACATTGTCTGGTGCAGATCATTTAAGAGTTATTCTGGAGGTTTTGTGGGTGTTTAGATTCAATAAATGGGAAGCGGCTATCGATTTGCACTCCAGATAGCGAGCAGAGATTTGCGGGCTGTTTCACAGAGATTAACAAACAGCACAATGAGGCGCCTGGTGGGAATGGATGGCCGGAGCCCTCCTCTCTTGTCCTCCCTCGTTTCTCATTCACCTCCTTTTCATCCTTCCTTTCCATCCTTTTCTACACAGAGAAGAGGAGCAGAAATGCACCATAATAAGTGAGTCGTAACCACGCCCCCTAACCGCCGCGCTTGCCAGTATTTCCAGTTCCCTACGGCAACAGCCCCGGAATGGGTAACTTTTACCCGAATCAGAGCCAGAGACTCTCTCTACTTTGATCCCCCAAGGTTGTTGATGGGTACACAGAATCTTTGTCACAAAGCCGAAATTGCTGCAAATGGAGTGAGCCATTGATATCTGCCTAAAAAAACCACAGGGGAAATCCACCATTCAAAGACGTCCCTGTTTGAGGATATATCCGACATACTAGAGAGGCGACGGATGTTTCCCATTTTAAGTTGACCTAAAAGAAACACTCATACCTGCCACGTTTATCCACCCAAACACCGTACCCACAGAACCCATGCTGTGAGGTGTTAATGCACAATCAACAGGGTGCTCAGTAGCTAGGATCAGTCCCCCCCCCCCGTAGTTTGGTGCCCAACATATCACTAAGACGGTGCAAATTCCCTTTTACAGAAGTAGACTAGCTATGACAAGCAGAAGAACTACAGACTTTTTTTCCGATTCACTTCCTGCGGAGCCCGGGAAGCGTGTCGGGCATCGGCTGTGCGGGGGGGGGGGGGCATCGCCGGAAATGGCCGAGCTGACGGGTGCCTGGCTGAAATTGTCGCTCTCCGGTCACATGCCCTGGCAGACACGCAGCCTCTGTGCCCCCCCAGGACGGAGGTTTAAGGACGGGCAGAGCTACGACCGCAAACCCGTCAGGCCCAAATATCCTCCGGTGCGTCACGCGGTAAAAGCCAGCTGCTGGGCGAGACGACGCCGGGAACCCGGGTTCGAGAATGAATGAGCGCGATACAACTGTAAGGTTGAATTCGGTGGGAATGTTGCTGCTGTGGTTGTTTGTTGAGGATTTTGTGTTACACGTTGTGCTGTTTTGGTCCCATTGGGTGTTGTATCGAATACACTGACATTGACACAGTACGAAAAGACCATCCGGGGAATTAAAAGATGCGTGAGGTTGCCTGTGTTTGTCCTTGCGAATTGGCCTGCTCCTTGTGTCCTTTGCGTAGAGGAGTGTGTATTAGACTGTGTATTACGGTAAGTCTCTGTTTGAGTGTGGTTTGTGTGTGCAATGTAACACCCGTGAGTACGCAAACATTACTATGCATGTGCGCATAACTGTCTCTGTGTGTGTGTGTACATATCCATATCCGTATCCGTTTGTGTCTGTGTGTGTGTGTGTGAGCTAGGCATTTTTGATCTGAGACAGAAAGGTGAGCCCCTCACGATGTAGCCCTCTGAGGCAGTGGCCAGACGCCCACTGCTGTGGGAGACCCAACCGGGCTTCATCCAGAGATAACGCCCACTGCTGTGGGGGACCCAACCGAGCTTCATCCAGAGATTACGCCCACTGCTGTGGGGGACCCAACCGGGCTTCATCCAGAGATAACGCCCACTGCTGTGGGGGACCCAACCGGGCTTCATCCAGAGATTACGCCCACTGCTGTGGGGGACCCAACCGGGCTTCATCCAGAGATTACGCCCACCTTTGAGGGGGACCCATTCAGGCTTCATCCTGACAAACCACAAAGTTAAGGCCCTTAAAATCACTCTTCCCTGTCTGCCGCGTCAAACACAAAGCCGCCCCACGTGTCATCTGTGTAATAGGTTCAGTGTTGCCGTGAAGACGCCCCCTGCTGTCGGAGAGCCGTTCGAGGGAGCTAGACGATCCTTGATGTGTCAGAACTTCAGGGACAGGCGGTCTGGGCGCTGGGTAGGATTAAGTGTTGGAGTTGATTTATTTTATTCCACTTTTAGATACTGTACTCTCTGAGCCAGTGGGGGAGGTAAATACATGGAGAGAAATGCAAGAAAGAAAACAAAAGAGAGAGATAGCAAATGTCCTTGGCATTTCTGCACTGTCATCTATTTACCTCTGGCTAAGGTGCTTGCATTAAAACAGTGAATACTGACCGGCTTAACCCTTCATATAGGGCATCATAATGACGAAGAACATATGGGTTTGTTAAATGATTCTGATGGACCTGGTGACAGGGAGTGCTCATCAAAGGACGGCAACAGGAAAGGTTATAGGCAAAACTGATTCATGTCCGTTGGCGGAGGGGAAACATACTTTGCATATGTAAGTCTTGCCGTTCAATCAGCGAATCGACTTGCACTGTCGATTAAGGCGTAAAACGTGATACGTATCGCAGTCCAGACAGCGCACACGTCGATGGTGGGCTAGAATTTCAATTAAGGAGACGCAAGCGACTGAAACCCGGGTCACACGCGAGGTCACAGACAAATGTACAACCGCAAATATCCAACAGCCTTTCGGAAAACAAGGCACTTCACCGGCCCCCTGGGAAGCAGCGTACAGCCCCCCCGGGGGGGCATCAAATTGCATGGGGGGGGGGTTCTACCACCACGTAGATGCCCATAAAGCCTCTCAGGGAGTTAACGACAAGCGTGGATGTACACCACTTTGACTCCATGAGGTTACGGGAGGACACGGGGAAGGACAGGAAGGTACCATGCCAGATCAATTAGAAGGAAAGGCGTGTGTTCTGCGACACTGCGCTGTACTGTAGGATTCTATGATGGCGTACTGTGGGGTTCTATGAAACTGTACGGTCATTTTAGGTTCCAGAAGGCAAAAAGCTGCATTATTGGGCTCTACGATACTGTGCTTTAGGGTTCTATGAGACAGTACTGTATTGTTGGGTTCCGTAAAGCGGTGCTGTATCAATATTTTCTACCGTACTGCACCTTATGGTTGGGTTCCTCGATGCTGTACTGTACCAAGTGGCTCTATAATATTTAGTTAATTGAATTTCTGTTGTTTTGTGGTCCCAATCGAATGTGAGAACACACACTCCGTTGTTACTGAAAATACACTCAGGAGGCGTTCCCTCCTCACTCAGTATATATATATAGATGAGAATACATGTTTTCATTAGCTGTAAAGGAAACCAATGTACAGGAGCATTCCCATTGATTTTTCTGTCCTTGAAACGCAATGGAAAGTGCCTTTTCTGATAAAAAAAAGTGAGAGCAGAAAACACCATCAACACCGGGAGGCGGAGGGGGAAACTTGACAAGTCACTGGGTGCAGACAGGAAATTGAATCGCTTGACATTTTGGCTGTCTGCTGGGCCTGGTTCAGGGGTGGCAGGTGTGGGGGATCATTCTGTGGGAGCCCTTGAATGAACGAGTCAATCACTAGACATGCACCCCCGCTGATCTCTGCCAGTTTTACACATCAGCAAGGGCTCACTTACAGCTCTCTCCCGCTCCCCCATTTTTCCTCCCCTTCTTTTCTACAGTTTCCCAGCCTTCCCTGCATCCATTTTCCCTCCATTCTCTCTCTCCCCCATTTTCCTTTCCTACCTCTCCCTCATTCTCAATCCCTCCCCTATTCTCTCTCGCTCTCTTATCCTTCATCCCTCTCTCCCTTCATTCCTCCCTCTCCCTCATTCTCACTCCCTCTCCTCCATTCTCACCCCCTAACCCCCATTGTCACCCCCTCTCCCCCATTCGCACCCCCTCTCCCCCATTCTCTCGTTCCCTCTCTCTCTTCATCACTCTCTCCCCCTCCAATTAAATGTAATATGCAAGTAAGCAATACATGTCAAGGGGTTGACAGCAAGAATGGGTCTGAGAATAGAATCATATAGGCAAATATAAATTTAACCTGGGTAAAAGTCATTATTTCTTTAAACAAGGCCCAGGGTTTAAATCACAAAACAAAACGTAATCCTTGGAATGATCAGAGAACGGGAGCCAGAGATCACATCTCCAAAGCTGTTGGGGAAAGAAAACGAGACGATGCATCTCATCGCAGCAGGCAGCTATCAGACATAGAACATATCCCTGCAATAACACCTGACTGCAACCTCTAAGTTGTTGACCAACAGCACATCAGGGGCCTCCTCTCTCTTTCACTATCTCTACCTCACTCTTTCACTATCTCTACTTCACTCATTAACTATCTCTACCTCACTATTTTACTATCTCTACCTCAATCTTTCACTATCTCACATTATCACTACATCCACCTCACTCCATCTTTCGCCATCTCTACCTCACTCTCTCTTTTTCACTTTCTCTACTTCACTCTCTGTCACTATTTCTACCTCACTCCCTCTTCCATTAACCCTACCTTTACCCCACTTTCACTATCTCTACCTCACTCTCTTTCCTCTCTCCCCTGCCTGGTAATAGTACAGGTGGGAGTAGAGAGGTTGAACAGTGAGCTTGACTGTGGGTGGAGGGGTATAGCTATGTTTGATTACAGCCTCTCTCTCTCACACACACACACACACACCTACACAGACACACACCTCCTCATCCAACTTCTCCTATACAACAGATGATTCATGACACAAACCATTATTTATGCATGTACACAGTCCAAGTAAATTCTCATCATGTAGCTGTTCAATAATTCACTATGTTTCGCAATGGCTCTGTAGGTGATGTTGTGTTAAACACAGAGGCAGAGGTTGGACCCAAATCCACTCAATATATCATCCTGCCGTTCTTAGGTGTGTTCTTAAGTTTCAGCTCAGGGATAACAGGAGGACAGGCTAAATATCATATAACACGACTTACAACCGGTTTCACCTGTCTACTCATGGTCATCCACTCCCAAGGAAACAACATCTCTTATTTAGCAGAGGCGCTCTCACCAGCTCCATTATCAGTTGTGAATTATTAAACCGAGTGGTTCAAATGCTTAACGCTGATTGGTCAGGAGCTGTCGAACATGACACCGTATGACATTGCATGGGTATGACAAAAACAGACAATTTGCTTTTCTGTATTTAGCGGTTTATACCAAACCGGCTTCATCTAGTGGTTGTACTCCGCGTTGCGTCGTTCCTAACGCAGCCTCAAGCAGCCCGGTGTAGACCACAAACATATTCATTAAATAGCAAGGCTGTTAGCGATGGGTGACATGAGCTATGAGGCATTTAAGGTCCGCCTCCACCACTGATCCACCACATTCCCACCAGGCTGGGAAACACACCCAATCCCTTGAACACAGCCCTCTCTGCAGATCCAAAACCCCTCAGTACTAATCATCTAATGCCACTCACCTGTGTTCTCCCTCTTATCCTGGCAGCCTCTGTTCAGCCTGGTCATTACCGCCCTGTCCTTGTGAGGTGACGTTTGTGTGACTTGCAGCAGTATATTTCCCTCATCTTAGAGATGTGTTAAAGTCTCTCTCTGTATCCTGACCGGTGCCTGCCTGAACATCTCTCTGGATTATCCTCCTCTGTACTTCGGCATCTTGTCTACCTTGATACCCAGTTACCGACCTTCTGTCGACCCTTCGACTTGTTGCCAAGCCTGTCCCTGGATATATCGTTGTACCTTTGAGAATAAACCTCCAGTCATCCTTCCCTGTGTGCATTCATTCCAATAAGTATGAAAGGGAACACGTGTTGAACACGACCTGGTTAAAAAGGGTATCTGAATTTTAAAGAAGAGGGGAAAACAAAGAGATTATAAAAGCCATGAGAGCAGTGAGGATTTGCTTTCCCGAGTGAAACCCGCTAATCATTTTTGTAAAAGAACATGAATATTTAATTAATTCCACTACATAACCTTTGACCCCCAATAGATAATTCCATGCGTAAGAGCCCATGATTAATGTCAATAGTTTTGCGTGGAGTATGTCTCCTTTCTGCTGTCTCTTGCCAGAGAAGGATTTTACAGCTAATTGTGTAGATCTAGGGTGATGAACCCAACAGCTAATTGACTGCGAATACTGTTATAAGCCTATTACCTTGATTTGTTATGATTAGTTATTTGAAGACAATTTTGGAAATACCAGAACAAGAGGGTCAAGACACATTAACCTGTAGTTCAAACCACCATGACTATATCTAATCACCATCACTATGTCTAATCACCATGACTATGTCTAATCAACATCACTACTTCTAATCATAATGACTATGTCAAATCACCATGACGACATCAAACCACCATGACTATATCTAATCACCATCACTACGTCTAATCGCCATGACTACGTTTAATCAACATCACTACTTCTAATCATCATGACTACGTCTAATCACCATCACTAGGTCTAATCAACATCACTAGGTCCAATCACCATCATTCTGTCATAAGTAGAGACCCTCCGCAGTGAACGGTCGCCCAGAGTAGTCAACCTGTTCAAAGAAGTATTACCACAGTCATGGCTGATGGCGTGGCGACTAGCACGGGACTTCTCTGTATGATTCAAATGAGACGATATGATGATAGATTGGATCCTCTGTGTGGCCGGAGGGCATAAAAGACATTATGGCATATATAGCCTCGCTTAAATGCTAAGATGGCACATTTAATTAACGCCACAGTCCTCTTTATTTCAGCTGGCCTGGTGTGCCTCGCTGTGCCATGGCGGGGCTAGGGGGCCTCCGTCTGATATGCGTGTGTCCGCGTGACAAGGTCACCACAATGCTCCAGACGTTGTAACACATGGGCACAGGGCCCTCATGCCACACACACACTTGACACCCCGGGGTTCTAATACCACACACACACACACTCTTCCTGTTCCTTGTCCGCTTCTTCCTCCTCGCAGGGAGAAGGGAGTCTACGTCTATTTCTCAAGGCTGCTTAAACACGCCCCTTCCCCCCACGCTAGCTGATGATTGGCTTCTTCAGCGAGCCTCTCAGGTTCAGTGCCGGCCCCGCCCCCACACTCCCACGGGTCAAAGGACCTCGAAATTTAAAATGACATGCCTCTTTCCAGGGAGACAGGCTTTCGGCCCCTTTAACGGCTACGCACAATGTATTAAAAGCTCTCCTCCAGTGTTCTAGCCCCATCACCCTCTCTCACGGTGCGTACGCTTGCATAATTTAATTTGTAACACTTCGCTACATCTTTTTTTTCTTTTTTTTTTATCCCGCTCAACCCTTTTTTGTTCTTTGCCTTTCTAGCGGTTTGATTCCCCCGGGGGTGAACATCTTTACTGTCTCTGACGGTTTTAATAAAGGCGAGTCTCAAACTCCCGATTCGGGAGCCAAGTCTGTGTGTGCCCTCAGCCCTCATATAAGTAGGAGGAACCTACACCCCTACAACTCCTCCCAACCTCTTTGGTGAAGCTCTATTAATTATCAATGGCCAGTCGTCACCATTCAAACACTAAGTGGCCACCCCCTTTCGTCAAAGTCACCTCGTTCAACTATAATTTCCATCACATATTCAGAATATCACCATTGAATGTCCCAGACAATTGTCAAACGCCACACTGTGTGGACGTTGATACACCTTTGTATCTTGTGGGCGAAAGCTGGCCTTTTTATCGAGGCTTTATTAGACATGAGAGCCGATTATATACCTCTGCACCCTTGCGCCAGATTAGATCTTTTAAATCCGAAAGCACAAGCCCCGGTCTCGGAAAACTCTAAGACAAATCAAGGTCAATTACTAGCGTATCAGGAGCATATCGCTTCATATCTTGGTGGATCTTAGGCACACTGCTGTGAGGGTCATGTTTTCCTCTCCCTCCCAGTGTTAAGAGGGCCAAACACGCTCATACGTGGGGGTGGGGGTGTGTGTGTGCTGGACTTGAAGTCTATAGATCAAAACAGGGCCAGGCTTTAGGAAATGTTGAAATTCCCGCCCCAGCAAACATTCTTACTACCTGCACCCGTTTCAGTTATAGTTCAAAGGGGATGTATTTTGTGTAGAGTAAATGAGGAAGCTTATTGGCTTATGGAAACCCTGAGAAGTAAAGTTGCCTGATCTCATTGGGTTCTCGGTGGAAAGACATGGAAAGCATTTCGCTCCCCCATAGATCTTCATCCATTCATTTCAGTGTTCTCCTGGCGTATTTCCTTGACACCGTAAAGAGGTTTTGTGTGTCTCATCGAACGGTACTGTCGTGCATCAGCCTGCAGGACACAGGAAGTGACACCAGGAGGGATGAAGAGACTGAGACGGAACGGAACCGCCCGGCTAGTGTTCACACAGCCGTAACAGCCCAACGACCGGAGTGGAAAGGGGCAAATGGAGACCTCTCGGAGCCCCAAGGTGTGGCCTGGGCCACAGGGGTAAAGGCCAAGGGCCAGTGGAGGTAAGAAGGCCAATCGTTGAACTCAAACCTGGGCCACTTCAAACACACAGACACACTCCTCCAAAGTGCTACACACCACTAGAGTGTGCAAGCGGCAAAAATAAATTAAAAAAAAGAAATTTCCCAGGCACTTTTTTTACGATGTTGAACAGCCGTTGTAAATGCTAGCCCGTTTCCCACAGAGACAGAACGGCCACGCCCACCTCAGCACACGAACACATTATGTTACATCACTGCACTCGAACACGGGCGTACTGCTCTCTGTTCTCGTGTCCAGAACTGACAGGACCCTGTACGGCTTTTACTTCCAAGCAATAAGACTGTTCAGCAAGGCCGGAATAGAATTGCTCAATGGTTGCCCAGAATGTCCGCCCGGTCCGCTTCATGCAGTAAAGCGTTTTTTTTGTGTTCTTTGCCATAATAACCTTTCTGCTCATGTTGCCGTGTTCGACCCTAGCTGTAGATTTCATGTTTCATATGCCGCCCTCGCTCCTCTAATAACCGAGAGCCGCTGTGATCAATAGAGACCCTCTAGAGGGCCCTATCACTCGATCATTCTCCTCGTGTCTCCAGCCCATTCTGGTTATCTGTTACAGACTCCATCTGGTTTTACACTGATGGCCTCCGTCTAAGGTACCATACTCCCGAGCCCGTATTTACCGACCTTTTGGACCCGGTTCACTCTGCATTGCATTGTGGGTCCAGGGTCAGGGAGTCAGCGGCGTTTGTTTTCCACTAACGCACCGGCCTAGCTTACTTCCTCCGGCGTATGGTGAAGACATCCAGCTGTACTGTAGGGGCTGCTGATGGGAGATGACCAAACATCCACCTTGAGTCATTTCTCCACATGGGGAAACCAGAGAAATCGTGTGGCAAGCTACAAGAGCATGCCACGCGGTTTTAATGTCAGGCACACTTGATTCAGGATGTGATGTGTGTTTAATATGTTAATAAGCACAACACTTCTCCTGGGAATGTCTGAGTTCTCCAGTATTCTCTGCAGTCTCACATTTTACAGAGAGTAGGATAGAAATCTACATTACACCACGTAGCCTCAACGGCTGCAGGAGTTCCTCTATAGGAATTGTGGTATTCTGCGTGACATAGTAAATCCTTCCCATAGAAGCCGGTAGTTTTCACCCGCTGATATCACGTCTTTCACAGGAGAATCCAGTTTCACATCATCTGACAATATTTGTCACTCTTTCACAGGAGCCGTCGGTCTCTAATTAGCTGATGATATTAATCAGTCTCTTTCACAGGAGCCTGCTGTATCGCATCAGCTAACATCAATAAAATCAGGTTAATGTGCGTACAGCATTATTTCCTGAGATGCAAGGGCTACTCAGGAATGCATCAGAACGTCCTCCAGCTACAAAACACAAACGAGGTAATATTAGTATTCCTTCAACAGGGCTAGCATGAAATGGGTCCTAAATACCCAGGGCCAAATGCATGCAAGCGCAATCATATGACCATTCATGGTAATACAAAGCAGTTTTTTTGTCTGCTGCTTCACGAACATCGCCCAACATCGCCCGAAACGGACAACCACACGTTGGACCTCTGGAATGCGCAAATACCGTCAGACGCCCACAGCATCATAAACCAGCTCGGGATCCCCTGCACAGACATCTCCCCACACCGGGTGGCGTACACCTGTAAACCCACTTGCTCGCTAGTGAGCCAGTTTAGGGTCAGTTCATGGAGGTGAAACGTTCATTAGGAGAGAGTCACCGGGACACCACTTCCGCTCTTTGGACCTTAAAAGGGGCGACACTGCAGCTGAACCCCCCCCCTCAGATGTAACGGATGGGTTTGTAATGCATGTTGTTGTTTATTCCGTCGCCTAGTCGTCCTCGCCGTCTCGCTTTCCATCTGCGCCGCTCTCCTCCCTGCCATTATCCCTCTTGCCCTCCGTCTTTCCGTCTCCACCTCCAGTGCCCCCCGTGCCAGAGGAGGACCTTCCCGAAACACAGCCGAGGCATCCACTCAGTCCCCGGATCAGCTAGTCAGGAATCCGGGTGGATGTTACGTAAGCTCATTACTCCTCAGCGAGACGGGCCGGCTACATCTTATTGCTTTTCGTCCGCCTACGGTCACGGATGTGTGGGGAAAATAACAACAAGCTCACCGGAGAGTCATGGTGTACGCCGGGTAGACGACGCCGCTTCTCTCGTGTTCACACGCTATTTTCTAGGGCGTAAAATCTATGTAGAGCATTTCTTCTCAGCTTTGTCGGTTTCTGTGCTGCGCTTAAACAGACCTACATCCAATATGAACTCTACTCGCGATGTGCCCTTTGAGCTGCATTGTCCTGGGAAAAAACACCAAGAAACTAAGGGACAGTCAAGCCTAACAACATAGACCACCTTAACACAATAGTACAAACCGCCTTACCACTAGAAGACAGTCAACCCTAACACTATAGGGCAAACCGCCTTAACACTAGAAGACAGTCAACCCTAACACTAGAGGCCAAACCACCTTAACACTAGTGAAAATAACACCCTTGCACCAGAGAACAAAACACCTGAAAACTAAAGGACAAATCGCCTTAATGGTAAAGGACAAACCAACCTAAAGAAAGGGAGGAAACTGTAAAAAACCTACTCTTCTAGTATTGTTTCAGTGCAAGCTGAGGATGCGGGACCATGGCTTGTCTATTCATTATTTGAAAACCTTCCTCTCTGATAAATCTGAGGGGGCAATCGAGGTGATCTCCATTGTATTTATTCATGGAATGGATGTCTAGAACGGAGATTGAGAAAGTGACTGGCTCTCAGGGCTTGCATGCTACTAGAGAACAGCACTGCCTGTTTATGGCATTGCAGACCTCCACATTCTTATTAAAAGATTCCAGAGGACAAGGACTGAAGCCGACTCGTCTTCGCAGGAAACCGATCAATTCACGGTTCACGTCGTGGCAGTTTCCCCTCAGTTACGGTCGCAACTGCCCCCGTCTTCCCCCTCTCCTTTCCCTTTCCGTGGTAGCCATTTTGTCCCGTTTTTCCACGACCAGCATTGTTAATCAGGCAGCCGGTTAAACCAGCAGTGGAGACATGAGAGATGCTCTGTTGGAAGGCCGGAGGGCAAACCTGAGAAATGATTTTGTCGGAGTCGAGGGGACCAGGCGCACATGCAATGTCACGCGTTACGAGGCCTCACACGCCAGGCCATGGCCCGGTTCTCCAATGCGCCAGTCTGCCTCTATGGCCAGGGGGCGTTGGGGGGGGGGTTAACCGGGGGACACATGGAGATAGATTCCGGTGAGGCGTGCGATCAGTGAGTGGTGAAACATGGGTACTGAAGGAAGCATCAAGCATCCTAGAGAACAAGCCTCCCGTACAGACTTGGTAATGAAGGAACATCCATCGCCTAATTAAAACATAGGGTCTCCTTCAGCGCTGGAACTCTACCCGGCGAAGGAAAATTACTTTAACGTCCCATCAGCCGGGGTTCAAAGGTTATCTAAAGCACAGGGGAGCGCTGATTAAACGGGGCCAAAGTTGAAGTAATCACTTAGTTTTTTCTTTTTATCGCGTATCTCCTTGTGTCTCGCCCGTTTCTACCGGCCTCCCCTTTGACTTCTGTCAGGGTGTTGGACAGCGCTGGGCGTCGCCGTGACAACGACAGGCAGATCTGCAATGATAAGCAGGTGATGAATCGTAGCGCGGAGCCGCCATTTCTCTCTGTCACTTCGCCTTTCATGCTTCATATTTCAGGCCGTTAAACG
Organism: Novumbra hubbsi; assembly: GCA_016801125.1. Classification (NCBI taxonomy): domain Eukaryota; kingdom Metazoa; phylum Chordata; class Actinopteri; order Esociformes; family Umbridae; genus Novumbra; species Novumbra hubbsi. Next base: position 1,332 of record JACXGK010008624.1, on the reverse strand, counting down.
TCGGGGGAACGCCCATCCCCGTACCTCATAACCACCCACTACACCCATAATCACCTCAGCCCCCCTCTCTCCATCCCTCCCTCAATCTCTCTCTCTCTCTCAATCTCTCTCTCTCTCTCTCAATCTCTCTCTCTCTCGATCTTTCTCTCTCAATCTCTCTCCCTCCCTTTCCTTCTCTCTCTCTTTCCATTTCTTCATCTCCTTCCTCTCCTTCCTTCTCTCTCTCCCTCCTTCTTTCTCTCCCTCTCTCTGAAAAGAACCTTTCCTGGCTTGGCGCAGTCAGCGGCTCGCTTGAAAGTCATCACTCCTTCACCGTGGCCCTTTCTTGCTAAATTACTCAGGGAGACACCCAGCCGGCTGGGAATATTTACAGATCTAGCCTGTCGAGGGCCCGTGACAGATTCGGGGCGGCTCCTCCTGAACTTGAAGATCAGGGTAATTCCCGAGGCAAGCAGGGTCACTGACCTGTGTCCGACACCGACAGATTCCTTATACCTGAAGCAATTAACCGTTTCCCTTTAATGATCCCTGGTTGCTGCAGCATCCCTTTAACCCCCATCATATACTTGGATCCAAATAAAAACTTCTACCCAATAGCCACTGGTCTTATTTTCCCAGTCTACAGCATACTGGGAGCTTATGTCTTTCCCGCTGACTTTTGAAAGGCCCTGGAGCACTGCTAGGACAGCCTTGAGAGCATCTTATTTCTGACTAACACTGATCTTCACATCACACTCCCTCATTGGGCTGTGTATTAGATTAAGTCCTGGAGAAAAACAAGCCCCCTTGTTCACCAGCTGTCTCCCCCGTGCCCCGCCACGGCCGTCCTTCTCGCCATTCAGGCATTACGGCTGATATAAGCCAGAGAAATGTGTTCGGAGACGGATACCATCTCCCTTAATATCCTGCTTGGAGACCCCAGCAAGATCCTGTTAGACTGAAGATGGTTTTAAAATTAAGCAGCATGGCTGGCTGTCTGGACTCCATTTTGTTTGTCTCTTTAACAGCCATTCTCTAACTGTTTCTTTACGAATGCACTCTCTAACTCTGTCATTTTGCAAACATCGTCTCAGCCTCTTCACGACCACACTCCGCCTCTTCACGACCACACTCTGGCTATCGCGACGACAGTCTGTTTTTCTACGACCGCACTCCGCCTCTTCACGACCACACTCCGCCTCTTCACGACCACACTCCGCCTCTTCACGACCACACTGCGCCTCTTCACGACCACACTCCGCCTCTTCACGACCACACTCCGCCTCTTCACGACCACACTCCGCCTCTTCACGACCACACTCCGCCTCTTCACGACCACACTCCGCCTCTTCA